>JAHHUM010000153.1:0-169947 GCA_036173005.1 Crenichthys baileyi | reverse complement strand
TTTTCCCCAAAGAGCAGGAATTCTTTGCTGCTCTAAAGTGTTTAAAAAAGAACTTCCACCGGGGAGGAATTTTTGGAAGAACTTGCTCCTGAGGATCGACAGCTGCCATAAATGTTTTCCAACTGTCTCCAAGTGTAGAATGACAGTCATAAAATAGTCTTATTTGATGTTCCAAGTTGAGATGAAGCAAAAAGTTCTTTTTATGGTCATTGCTGATGTCTTTTGTTCCTGGCATTTTGTTAACATTATCTGCTCCAAACTCCAATTTTCATAGAGCTGGGTCACAGTTACAGACGATCAATTAAACAGGTATTTGAATGATAAATCTGGTGGAAGCAGCAAGGGTGTACTCTCACCTACAGCTTTGCCAGTTTGGCTTCATCTCTGAATCAAAGTAAAGGCTGTGTAGAATTTATTGGGTTTTGTACATTTGAAATCAGACTGTCATTGCTTTCTTAACTGATTTGACCCACATGCAGACAGACACTCAGGAGGCAGGAGAAAAGTTAAACAAGTTTATTATTGTTTGGGAACGTAATGTGGAACTGGAACCGGGACTGGAGGCACAGCACTGTACGGAGAAGGAGGACAGGTTAGAACTCAGAAGTCTGATGGGAATTACCATAAACTGGATCGGGATTTCTTGCTTACTTTTAGATGATAAGATGGTTGGAGTGGGAGAATGATGTAAAGTCTGGGAGAATTGACTTGACGCTGCTGTGGAACCGGGGAGTTTGTCCAAGGAGGCGGTAATTGCTCTGATGAGTGTACAGGTGAGTATTTGACAGTTAAACTTTATTCGATCTTTTTTTAAATGGAGTCCCTGGGGGATTCGTGAATAGTTGGGGAAGGGGGAAAAAGGGGGTTGCTTGCTGGGGATGTGGTTTTTGAGCTGTCGGGGGGGCTTGATCAAAATAGGTTTTTGAGCTGAATACTTTTGGGTGTGGCAGGATCCAAACTAGGGCTTGGAGCCAGAACAGAGAGCACAGGAACTAGAGACCAGGAATTGAAGTTTTCCCAGGAAAGAGCAAACAAAAAAGGGAATAACTTGGAACTTTTACTAGGACTTTTATTTCAAGCTTGGCCATAGAGTTACGACAAAGGCTAACACTAGGGACTCGAGTGCTGACAGCTCCACCTCTTATACTCCTCAGGAAATGGGAAAAGAGGAACACCGTACCCTCCCCACGGAGGGGTCTTGGCGGCATTAGTGGGGAGTAAAAAGTTTAAAAGCAGGCAAAAAAAAAATACATGAAAAAATCCCCGATCCGACTCATCCCCCCTCAACGGTTTCCTCTGGGGCCGAGATGAAGGGAAGAAGGGAAAGAAGCAAGATAGTCGGGGTCGAGGAAGGGTCAAAAATGAAGACTTAGGGACCCAAGACGGACAGGAGCCCCTGGAGCCGGGTCGGGGATGGCACAAATGTGGTAAAAACAGGTTTAAAATGGGAGACATGAAAGGTTTTGGGTGAATGGGAGGTTTGGGAGGGAGACGAAAACGGAGAGGGGGACGACATGGACCGATCTGTAAGGGCTAATGAACCTGAGGGATAATTTCCTGTACATTTGGGTTTTAGGGGGATGTCTTGGGGATAGCCAAACCCTTCTTCCAGGTTGGTCTAGGAGGGTGAAGTTTCTGTTGCGGGGAATACTTATTTTGCTGAGCGGGCGATGGAGTGCTTCGAAGTTGATCCCAGACCTGTTTAAAAAAGGCGAATGTGATATTGACAGAGGGATGGCTTATCCTTTTTATCGGCAGGAAACAAGGGGGTGGAACTAGTGAAATTTCAAATGGGAGAGTCCTGTGGCAAAGGAAACGTGACTTGTGGGCGATTCCCCCCAAGGTAAAAATTCTTCAATCAGCAGGGTTAAGGATGTAGGATTAAGGGTTTATCGAGTTTCCTGGTTTTAGCGCTCGGTTTGGCAATTGGATGTGGGGGGTAAACCCGATGGATTAACCTAGCATTCAGCGCGCACAATACGTCTCCAATTGTGAGAAGAACTGGGGACCCGTCGAAAGGATATTTGGGGGAAACCCTGCAGCGAAAGACGGTTGACCAGCAGTGGGGCCGTTTGGAGTGCAAGGGGAAATTTTCGGAGGGAAAAGGTGACGGATTTGGGGAGAAACGGTTTCAATGGTTAAGGGGTTGTTTATACCTTTAGAAAGGAAGTCCGGGGACAAAAAAACCAAAGGGGATGTGGACCAGGGTCTCTTAGGGATACTGAGGGGTTGAAGAAAACTTGCTGGGGGTTGGTTAGACGACCTTTTACGTGCACAAACAGTACAAGCTTTAACATATTCCTTCACATCTTTATGTATTGATGGCCACCAAGACCTCCTCGAGATGAGGGCTATGATTTGACTGGTGCCTGGATGAGCAGAAAACTTGGATGTATAGAACCAATGGACGAGTCTAGAACGGACTGCTAATGGCACATATGTGCGGTTAGGTGTGCCAGTTCCGGGGTCAGGTTCTGACTGTTGAGCTTGAGTGACAATGCTCTCAATCTCCCAGGTTAAAGAGCCTGCAATGCAACTGGGGGGAAGTATTGTGAAAGGTTGATTATCTGAGTCATCTGGTGAATACTGGCGAGACAAGGCATCAGGCTTAACGTTTTTGTCTCCAGGTCTGCATGAGATGGACGGGTTAAACTGGTAGAAAAACATAGACCAGCGGGTTTGACGGGAGTTCAAATGTTTGGCAGATTGGATATAGGCAAGATTTTTATGAACGGTCCATACCAGCACAGGGTGAACTGCACCCTCCAGCCAGTGGCACTACTCTTCCAAGCCAGTTTGATGGCCAAGAGTTCACAGTCTCCCACATCATAGTTTCGCTCTGCATGAGACAATCTACGGGAGAAAAATGCACATGGGTGAAGTTTGCCATCCAAATCAGAACATTGTGATAACAATGCCCCTACGCCTGTGTCGGAGGCATCCACCTCCAGGGTGAAATATTTGGAAGGATCGGGGTGAACAAGAATGGGTGCCTGTGAGAATCTTTCCTTGAGTTGTGAAAAGGCTATGTCGGCTTCAGGAGTCCACTTGAATAGTTGCTTGGTAGAAGTTAGTGCTGTTAGGGGTGCTACTGCCAGGCTGAAGTTTCTTATGAAACGTCGGCAGAAGTTTGCAAATCCCAAAAAACGCTGAAGCTGTTTGCGAGAAATTGGGGTTGGCCGATCGAGAAAAGCCTTGATTTTTTTCAGGATCCGAGCGAACCTGCCCACCCTCTAATATGAAACCCAGGAAGGTGACTGATGGAACTCGCATTTTTCTGCTTTGACAAAAAGTCTGTTTTCAAGGAGACGTTGAAGAACTAGGCAGACGTGACGTTGGTGTTCTGAAATGTCCCTGGAATAAATGAGAATATCATCAAAGCAGATGAATAAAAAAATATTTAGAAAGTCCCTTAACACATTATTAACCAATGCCTGGAAAACTGCCGGAGCATTCCTGAGACCAAATGGCATAACCAGATATTCAAAATGGCTAAGCGGGGTCTTAAAGGCAGTTTTCCATTCATCTCCTTGGCATATTCGGACTAGGTGGTAGGCATTGTGGAGATCTATTTTGGTGAATATAGCTTCTTGGACGGGTTCAAATGTAGAAGATAACAGGGGAAGAGGATACTTGTTTTTTACTGTGATCTGATTTAGTCCTCTGTAATCTATACAGGGACGAAGTGAACCATCCTTCTTACCCACAAAGAAAAAACCCGCTCCTCACGGAAAAGAAGACTGAGGAATGATTCCTGTGGCTAGTGATTCTGTGATAAATTTCTCCATGGCTTGTCTTTCTGGACGAGAAATATTATATAATCGACTGGACGGAAGTGGTGCCCCAGGAAGAAGGTCAATTGCGGAGTCATATGGACGATGGGGTGGAAGTGATGAAGCTTTAGATTTGCTAAACACCTGTCTTAGATCCAGATATTCCTTGGGGACTTGTGATAAGTCTATAGGTTCTGGTTCCACTGAATCAACCGGGGCAGAAATGGGTCAGGCAGCAGACTGTAAACAGATAGAATGGCATTTAGTGGACCATGATTCAATGTGAACTTCTGACCAGTTTAGATGGGGGTTGTGTTTGTGCAGCCAAGGGAAACCTAGATCCAAAGAGCTTTGAGCAATGGGGAAAACAAAGAATGTTATATTTTCACGGTGGTTTCCAGAGATGATGAGTTCAACAGGCTTGGTGCGATAGATGACTCGGTGGAGTATTTTTCCATCAAGTGCAAGGACTTGATGAAGTGGATCCAGGGGTTCTATGGCGAGTTTGGCTTGTTGTACTAGGGACTGATCTATGAGCTTTTGTTCACATCCGGAGTCTATGAGCGCAGATAGACTTAACTGATCTGGTTCAACAGAAGAGTAGCTGACAAGGTTAGTCTAGGGGTCCTTTTGTTTATTTTTTGGTCCACCATCTCCCCCATTAAAGATGGCGGACCCTCTCTTTTGGTCAGACTGGGCAGGCTACCACAAAATGATCTGGTGATCCACAATATAGGCGCTGGTTAGACTGCCTACGCTACTGTTTTTCTTCAGATGTTAACCGGGTACGCCCTAACAGCATGGGTTCAGATTCTGGGGTTTTCACATTCATCTGAGAACGTAGTGGTTGCGATGGGACAGATGGACGGGGTTTTTCAACCACATGTTCCCTTCTTGAACGCCTTCTTTCCCTCATTCGATTATCCATCCGAGTGGCCAGGGCAATATATTCATTCAATGTTTTGGGTTCATCTACCAGAGCTACCTCATCTTTTAAGGGCTCATCTAGGGACTGGAAAAAGGCCGATTTAAGAGCACATGAGTTCCAACTAGAAGCTGCTGCTAAAGTATGAAATTCAATGGAAAATTCAGACACAGTTCTATTTCCCTGTTTAAGTGCCATCAGGCGACGGGCCACACTCGTTTGGTCTAAATCAAATGAGAAGGTCTGCTTAAACTGTTGGATGAATTATTCAAATGTACAACCAAATTGATTACAATATGTAAACCTAGCTTCTGCCCAACAAAGCGCTTTTCCAGTTAACAATCCTAAAATGAACGCTATTTTAGCGTCATCATAGGGGAAAAATTGAGGAGAGCGGTTAAACACCAAAGAACAGTGTAACAAAAATCCTCCACAACTGCTGGTCTCACCGGAGAATTTTTCAGGGTTTGGGGAAGTGACGTCACGTGAGTACGGAAGCAGTTGTGGAATAAACCAGTGACTCGGCTGCTCCCTCTGGTGTCTGGGATGTCCGGATGTTCAGGGCGTGTTGAAGGAGAGATGCATCCTGATCTAGCGGCTGACTTGAGTGACGTTGTTGTTCCAGGACGTTGTGGAGTGTGGATCCATGTGATTGGATTTGGAGGCTGTGTTCGGCTAAAGTCCTCCTGAGTGTCTCTGCTGGGTCAGATTGGCCTGAGTGTTCTGTCATTGCTTTCTTAACTGATTTGACCCACATGCAGATAGACACTCAGGAGGCAGGAGAAAAGTTAAACAAGTTTATTACTGTTTGGGAACGTAATGTGGAACTGGAACCGGGACTGGAGGCACAGCACTGTACGGAGAAGGAGGTCAGGTAAGAACTCAGAATTCTGATGGGAATTACTATAAACTGGATAGGGATTTCTTGCTTACTGTTAGACGTAGAGGTGGTTGGAGTGGGAGACGCTGCTGTGGAACCGGGGAGTTTGTCCAAGGAGGCGGTGAATGCTCTGATGAGTTTGCAGGTGAGTATTTGACAGTTAAACGTTATCCAGATCTTGTTTTCAGAAATCAGAGTTACCTGGTGAGGATTCAGTTGAATAGTTGGTGGAAGGTGAGCAGGGTTCGCTTGCCTGGGGATGAAGGTCTTGAGCTGTCAGCTGGGGCTTGATCCAAAATAGGTTTCTCCTGAGGCTTGAATACTTTGGCTGTGGCAGGATCCAAACTGAGGGCTTGGAGCCAGAACAGAGAGTCACAGGAACTAGAGACCAGGCTTGAAAGTTTCCTAGGAAAGAGCACACAAAAGGTAAGTAACTTGGAACTTTGAACTTTGACTAGAGACTTTGATTTCATAGCTTGGCCATTAGAGTTACGAAAAAGGCTAACACTCAGGCACTGGAGTGCTGACAGCTCCACCTTCTTATACTCCTCCAGGTAAATGGAAATGAGGAACACCTGCTACCCTCCACACCGAAGGATCTTGGCGGCATCTAGTGGTGAGTAAGAGTTAGCAGCAGGCAAAAAACAATACATGAAACTCCCAGACTCCGACACAGACTTGAACAGCGAGAGGGTATATGTGTTTGAAGAGAGCTGTTTGCTTCATGGTCACAATCCATATTATCATTTCTAGTTTAGAGTCTAGATTAGAGTAACAGTAATGCGATTTTCTAATTGCTGTTCACCTGTAAACTAGATTTGCAGCAGCTGGTGTTTGTTTTATACAGTAGATGCTATTCATCAAGCAGATAAAAATATGCAGGTTTCTGGGTATATTTTATTCCTGCTGAGCTGATGGATCCGTTAACAAGGTGTACAGTTCAGGATTTATCAGCTCACAAATGAAAAACAAGTCTGCCCATAAGTATACATCTACATTTCTAAGAAAGAAAAACTGTCAAACCTTTTTCAAGACCAGCGATCTGAGCTTTCAGTGTCTCCCTCTGTACATCTAGTTCAGCTCTCTGGTCCTCCATTTGGTGGAGCTTCTTCTGGATGCCTTCTCTCATCTTGGCTTGTTTGGAAACCTCCTGACGCATCTGACTCAACTCCTCCTCTCTTATCTGGTTGATGTATAAAGAGTGACAGAGTCAGGAAAAAGGAAAAGAGGCTGTAAAACATGTAACTGTGGATCATCAGGCTAATGACACCACCGCAGCATACATACTGTATGTGTATTAAAATGAAATTATGAGAAACATAAAGTGAATACCTTCAGTTCGTTAGTCCTCTGATGGTTCTCCACAGAGAGCTGTTCCTTGGCTGATGAAAGGTGGTCACATTCCTGCTGCAGTTTGGTGCCCTTCACCTGAATCTGCTCAAGTTCTTTAGTAGAACGCTCATGCAATATCTATGATAAGAAGGGATATATTATATTATAAATGTTCCTCAATACATGTTGATTTAACAATAAAACTCCTGTGTAATGTTGTCTAACCACTGCTAATCAACCCAAGGTGATGAGGGACAAACAGAACAGACATGAGTTCAGTCTTACTGCAGACACCAAAGGTATTTTAAAGAAGCCTAATGAGGCTGCCTCAGTAGGAAGTATCTAGGGGCAAATGTCTAACGTAACACTTTTGGCAGTGATCATTAATAAGGAAAATGAAATAATCTCTTCAGTGTTTCCCAGTTTTCAACTATATTCCAGCACTGAGACTGCTCTTATCAAAAATCTCAGTATTACATTTTACACTGTATATCACACTGATTGATATTTTGGAAAAAGTGAATAGGATTCTTTTTTACTGTACGAAATTAGTACAGATCTTACTTGGCAAACCAGAACTACTTTGTATAATTCAGCAATCTGAGCAATGAAAAATCACATATGGGGTTTATCAGGGCTCTATTTGTGTGACACTAATTTATTGTCTTTAACTCCCAAACTCAGACTACAGTGTTACATCTCTACAATTGGTGATAACTTTCCATTTGTGTGTCACCACAAGACAATCACTGAATAAGATCGTCAACAATATCAGTGAGTCGATGGGCGTGAGTTTTCTCCAGGTTTATGCTGAAAGACTGAAGCAATTGTATTTGGTCCCAAAAATGCAAGGTAAGAGATTTGCCCCTGAGCAAAGTTTTATCAGCCAAACAGGACACAGAAAAATGTTAATGGCTTATTTTTCAGTAAGTTAGATTATCATAATGGTGTCTTTACAAGGGCCAGTAAAAGCTCAATCCGGCAGCTATGGTCTTTCCAGAATGCTGCTGCCAGAGTCCTGCCCAACACCAGGAAGGTGGATCATATCCCAGCAGTCCTTAAATCACTGCACTGGTTCTCTTTGGAAAAGCTGACATTATTACAGGTTATTGGGTCATAAATACATCAATATATTAAGTTATTTTTCAGGTATGAACTCTCTGGACCTCTCAGATCATCAGACCTGTTCTATCAGTGTTTCCCTGAACCATAACTGATAATTTCAGAACCAAATTCTTCAAATGCAGAATGTGTCGATTCCTTTAAATACATTATTGTTTACTGCAAATTATTTCTAATCTATATATTTCAGATACAATTAGCATATTCTAGTTTCCTACCATATAAAATGCAAACATTTTATGATGAACCAGCTCCCCCCTGACCCAGCACAGAAGAAGCAGGTAATGAAAACGGATGGATGGATTTAATTATTTTTGTATTTCTTTCCCTTTAAACAGCATTTTGAATTGCCTTGTTTAAAAATTTTGCTGTGAAAATAAACTGTCAAGTGTCCAAATCCCTCATCTAATTTTGATGTACATCTGGTTTGTAAACGAATATATCTTATGGTACAAATGACGGTATGTATATTTCCCTATCTGTGTGTTTTTCTAGAATGAGTCTTAGCCTAAAAAAGAAAAATCGAAGCATTTAAAGCAACATTTCAGTTAAAGAGACACATTCTATTAACTCTGTTAACTTCTGAAGCTTTACTCCGTGGCGTTCTTAGAGGAGTTTTAGTTCTTTTAGACTAAAATAACATTATGGATCTTTCTTTTAGTTTTTGCCAACTTGACAGTCTAGAACAGCACCATGCATACTTGGACTAATCTAACATTATATTATTTGTAAAGTCAATTGTGTACAAATGTACAAAATGTACAACATTCCTTTTTAGTCTGTACAAACTTGGCAATAAAGCTAATTCTGAACATATCAAAAATAACACTCTTAATAGCATAAATGCATAGCATAGGGTAAAAATTCATCCCATTGCCTTGCTTACTTTTAGATCTTTGAGCTGCTGCTCCAGTCTCTGCTGCTCCTCCTTGGCCTTCTGTCTCTGCATGTTCAAAGCTTTGATTTCAGCCATCTTGGCCTCCATGTCAGTGTGCAGCTGTTGAATCTCCTTGTCAAGCTTCTCCCTCAGTCTCATCTCTCTGGAGATCTCGTTCTGTTGCACCTGAAGCTCTTGCTGAAGCTAGAAGTTGAAATTCAAAGCAGCAGCACGTTGATCTCAGAGCCGCTGCACAGCAATGTTCGTCCACATTTACATTAATTTACTTCATTAAAAATAATATACCCAACGTTTACCTTTGAGATGCTCTGTACAGCAGTCTCTTTTTCATTCTCTATCTCTTGCTGAATTACAGTTGCCTTGTTTAGTTTCTCTCTTAGATCCTCCACCGTTGTCATCAGCTGGTCTCTCTCCTGGGTCATCTCCTCAATCATTTTTATTAAATTCCTTGAAAACATTACAGTTGGCGTTATCAGCTAAATTTGGTGTATTACAGAACAGAACAACAAAGGAAAGAATGGGGGACCTCTGACTGACATTCGTTCTTGGTCCAGCTGTTGGCCAGTTTGTTGCTCAGCTGCCTTTGTGAGCTTAGAAACATCTTCTTTTAAATTCTTGATGGTCTCCATGTCCTTCCTCTCTTTATCGTGAGCGGCATCAACCATTTTCCAAGCTTTATCCAACTCCTAAACCATTCAAAAATTCCTTTTCACACAAACTTTGTTGAGTCCCTGAATATAAAAAGTCTAAAACTTCCAAATGATGCATAAACATAGAATTTTAAAGCACTGCTGAATCAAACCTCAGTTGAACATTTATGTAAAGACAATTTAATAAGCTAAACAAGCATTTGATACTCTGGACATACCCTCTTGAGAGATGTTATTGTCGTCTCATCTTCCTGGGACAGTTTAAGGGCAGCTGCCACTTTCGTTGATGTGGACACAATCTCTGCGTTCAGCTCCCTGCATTTAGACATCAACCTCTTTTCATTATCCCGCGACTTCTTCAGAGCATGGATGAGTTTCTCATACTCCACCCGAATCCTGTCCAAACTCTTGTCACTGGCCAGCTCGCTGAGGACAACTTGGAACTCACCCAAGGACTCAAAAGAGTCCTCTCCTACAAATTCTGTCTCCTGTAAATACCGCAGCAGGATCCCATACATTAACACGTGTTTAGGTAGAAAAAAAAGCTTTAGCAGGTTACAGTTATCTCCCAGCACTACCCTGATGACCAAGTTATGGAAAAATAATCTATGGTTTTACACATCAGGACATAACAAAAATAATCTGCACTTTACCAGATTTAAAGATTATTTGATTCTAATTTCAAGGGTAGAAAAACAGCACATTACATTTTCTGTCTTCATTTAAAAACAAAGATAAGACTGAAATTGTGATGAAGCAATGTGTGAAAAAAGTACAAACAGTGCTTTAATAGGTTGTAGAACCACCTTAAGCAGCAAAAACTTGAAAAATTTGTCATTGCAGATATAGAAGCAAGCAGGGTGTTATCTTGTAATCTCTTCATCCTTCTTTCTCTCGTCCCTTCTTTTCTCCTTCTCCCCCCTTTTCCTTTTTGCCCCACCTCTCTCTCTTTCGTGCTTCTTATTTTTTTCCTTTTCGTTTCCATAACAATTGAAATAATCCCAAAACAGTTTCTAATAAAGTTTATTTTATAAATATCAAGCAGAGCTTTAAAGCATTAGCCGTAATGCTCCACTCGTGAAAGTAAATCTGTTGGGCTTCTTCTTGGCACTCAGACAACAATTCTGAGCGGTACTCTGCCAGACAGGACACGGTAAAAAAAAAAAAAGGAAAATGAGTGCTTTTCTGTCTGACTTTATCAGTGTCTCACATCACTGGAGACATTTTGGCCCACTCGTCTTTAGAACATTGCCTTGTTTTGTTTTGTTTTGTTTTGTTTTGTTTGATTTACATACTACTCACAAAAAGTAAGTCTGTTCAGTTTTCTGTGTACCAGAACACAAAACCAGGCACAGGCATCATCTTCTTGCATGGACCAGGGAGGATTTAAGCTGACAAGGGACCAGTGGGCCTCAGTTCTGTTCTCTGATTAAAAGACTCATGATGAGCTGAAATGATGGTTGCCAATGATGTTGGAGACAGAAATCTGCCACTGTTGTCACCAGAGGAGCCTTTGGTGGTGTGGTGTGGTGTTTACAGTGTGAGCAGGTGTGTATAGTGTGTATAATGCAGAACTGCCCTCCAGAAAGACTCCAGCTACTACAAGACTTGAGCCATGACAGACCAAATCAAAGCCAATTCCCAGCCATGTTCCATCACAGTTTGCAGAAAGACCAAAGCCTGGGTACTGATTCAATTGTGGTGATGACGGCCACATCTCATCATGTTGTAGTGACAGAGCAAACCCAAAATTTTATGCAACAAAAGAAAAAAACAGCTTCGCCAGAAACAACAAGCCTGGGATGCAGAAAACTTCAATCAGCACTTAAACTAGATGCAGTTCCTGTGGAGGGTCACTCAGAAGCTGCCACCACCAGAAGCACCATAGCCCATTTCAAACCTCATGTTAGATTGCCAAGGGGTCTCATTGGTACGAAGAGCATGGGCCAAATACAAATAAAGGGGAACAACTTCAACTGCCTACTCGAAAGTGGGTCACAAGTCACTACGGTATCACGGTATCATTCTTACCTCTCAGATCATGAAAAATTATGCCTCTGAATAACATGTTGGAAGTTGAAAGAGCCAAGGACTCACTATTTTCATGTGTTATTAGTATATAAAATATATTCTCCTCCTTGAACCTCCACCTTTACGTGGTGGAGGGGTTTGAGTGCTCGAATGATCCTAGAGGCTATATTGTCTGGGGCTTAAATGCCCCTGGTAGGGTCTCCCATTGCAAACAGGCTCTAGGTGATGGGTCAGACAAAGAGCGGTTCAAGACACCTTCATGAGGACCATAAAATCAAGGCACGTGATATCGCCCGGTATGGCGGTATGAGGTATGAGGGACCGGTGCACAGAGGATTGGGCAGTAGACGACGGTGGAGACCTGGGCGGCCCAATCTCTGGATGCTTAGGCTGGCTCTAGGGACGTGGAATGTCACCTCGCTTTGGGGGGGGGGAGCTTGTGCGGTAGGTCGAGGGATATTAACTAGAAATAGTCGGATTCACCTCCGTGCACAGCATGGGCTCTGGAACCCATCTCCTTGAGAGGGGCTGGACTCTCTTCTACTCTGGAGTGGCCCACGGGGAGAGGGGGCGAGCTGGGGTGGGTTTGCTTGTTGCCCCCCAGCTCAGCCGTCTCGTGTTGGGGTTTACCCCAGTGGATGAGAGGGTTGCATCCCTGCGCCTTAGGGTTGGGGACAGGTCTCTGACTGTAGTTTCAGCCTAAGGCCTGAGCGGTAGTGAGGAGTACCCGGCCTTCTTGGTGTCCCTGTCGGGGGGTGCTGCATAGTGCCCCTCCCCGGGCCTCCATTATCCTGCTGGGGGACTTCAATGCCCACGTGGTAAATGACAGTGACACTACTCCACGCCTCCCACATCTGAATCAGACTTGTGTTTCATTATTGAACTTCTGTGCTAGTCACGGATTGTCCATAATGAACACTATGTTCAAGCATAAGGGTGTTCATCAGTGCACTTGGCACCAGGACACCCTAGGCAGGAGGTCAATGATCGACTTTGTTGTCATGTCTTCAGACCTTTGGTCGCATGTTTTCGACACTTGGGTGAAGTGAGGGGCTGAGCTGTCCACTGATCACCAACTAGTGGTAAGTTGGATCCGCTGGAGAAAGCCAGACACACTTGGCAAGCCCAAGCACATAGTGAGGGCCTGCTGGGAACGTCTGACGGAGCCCTCGGTCAGGGATGTATTCAACTCCCACCTCCGGGAGAGCTTTGACCAGATTCCGGGGGAGGTTCAATTCAAAAATACTTTATTAATCCCAAAGGGAAATTAAATGCTGTTGTAGCTCATTATGAAGGTTTCTTCAAAGAGCCGTTGTAGATGCTGATGGCTGTGGGCAGGAAGGATCTCCTGTAGCGCTCCGTTGGAGACATAGAGTCCGAGTGGACCATGTTCTCCGGATCTATTCTCGATGCTGCTGCCCGTAGCTGTGGCCGTAAGGTCTGCGGTGCCTGTCGCGGCAGCAATCCCGAGCCCGGTGGTGGACACTGGCAGTAAGGGATGCTGTCAAGCTGAAAAAGGAGTCCAATCGGCTGTGGTTGGCTTGTGGGACTCCTGAGGCGGCTGACGGGTACCGTGAGGCCAAGCATGCCACGGCCAGGGCTGTGGCAGAGGCAAAAACTCGGGCCTGGGAAGAGTTTGGTGAAGCCATGGAGAAGGACTACCGGTTGGCCTTGAAGCGATTCTGGCAAACCGTCTGGCGCCTGGGGAGAGGGAAGCAGCACTTTGCCGACACTGTTTACAGTGGAGGCGGGGAGCTGCTGACCTCGACTGGGGACATTATCGGGCGGTGGAAGGAGTACTTCGAGGATTTCCACAATCCTGGCTTCGCGCATTCCCTGGTGGAAGCAGAGGCTGAGGGATCTGGGTTGGACTCTTTCGTCACCCAGGCTGAAGTCACCGAGGTGGGTGAAAAGCTCCAATGTGGCAGGGTTTTGGGGATGGATGAGATCCTCCCTGAGTACCTCAAGTCTCTGGATGTGGTGGGGCTGTCATGGTTGACACGCCTCTTCAACATTGCGTGGCGGTCGGGGACAGTGCCCTGGACTGGCAGACTGGGGTGGTGGTTCCCCCTCACAAGAAGGGTGACCGGAGGGTGTGTTCCAACTATAGGGGGATCACACTCCTCAGGCTCCCTGGTAAGGCCTATGCCAGGGTGTTGGAGAGGAGAGTCCGGCCGATACTCGAAGCTCGGGTTTAGGAGGAGAAGTGTGATTTTCATCCCGGCCGTGGAACACTGGACCAGCTCTACACCCTCTGCAGAGTACTCGAGGGTTCATGTGAGTCTGCCCAACTGGTCCACATGTGTTTTGTGGACCAGGAGAAGGCATTCGACCGTGTCCCTCATGGTGCCCTGTGAGGGGTGCTTCAGGAGTAGGGAGTCAGGGGCCCTTTATTAGGGGCCATCCAGTCCCTGTACAAGCGGAGCAGGAGTTTGGATGCCGCATTGCTGGCACTAAGTCGGTCATGTTCCCGGTGCATGTTGGATTCCAGCAGGGCTGCCCTTTGTCACCGGTCCTGTTCATAACTTTTATGGGCAGAATTTCTAGGCACAGCCAAGGGCCGGAGGGGGTCTGGTTTGGGGACCAGTGGATTTGGTCTCTTCTTTTTGGCACTCACTCATGAACAAGAGCGGGAGATTGACAAACGGATCGGTGAGGCTGCTGCAGTAATGGGGGCGCTGTGCTGGTCCGTTGTGGTGAAGAGAGAGCTGATCTGAAAAGGGAAGCTCTCGATTTACCGGTTGGGCTACGTTCCTACCCTCACCTATGGCCATGAACTTTGGGTCATGACCGAAAGAACGAGATCCCGGATACAAGCGGCTGAAATGAGCTTCCTCCGTAGGGTGGCCGGGCACTCCCTTAGAGATAGGGTGAGGAGCTCGGCCATTCGGGAGGGGCTCGGAGTAGAGCCGCTGCTCCTCCACATCGAGAGGAGCCAGTTGAGGTGGCTCGGGCATCTATACCGGATGCCTCCTGGGTACCTACCTTGAGAGGTGTTCCAGGCACAGCCCACCAGGAGGAGGCCCAGGGGACGGCCCAGGAAACGCTGGAGGGACTATGTCTCTCGGCTGGCCTGGGAACGCCTTGGGCTCCCTCTGGAGGAGCTGGAGGAGGTGTCTGGGGAGAGGGATATCTGGGTGTCTCTACTGAGTCCGCTGCCCCCGCGACCCGGTCCCGAATGAAGTGGAAGACAACAAGTATGAGTGCGACGAGTACGAGTAAAAAATATAACTTTCTTACTGTATATGCAAAAATGTAGGACTAAAGGAGGGTGTGAGTTGTTTTAAACCATGACTGTAAATCTAATACAGTCTAGGGTCTTATTAGAAATAAAGATATAAAAATTGTTTTTTATTTTAGTATTCCTTCTACAGTAATTATTCTCGATAAAACATCACAAGCACTAAATATTACATTTAGCAACATTTTTTATAGTGTAACTTTATGGGGTGGCGTTTATAAGGTTATACAGCCTAACATTGACAGCCTGTCATATGAGAAAAAAAAGTCAGATTTAGCTCCATATTAAATATTAAGTTAACAACTAAATATTTAGTTTGGAGCTAAATATTTAACCTGCAAGCTAAATATTTAGTTTACCAACAAAATGTTTAGTTTACAAACTAAATATTTAGCTCCAAATGAAATATTTAGTTAGCAAGCAAAATGTTTAGCTCCAAACTAAATATTTTAGTTAGCAAGTTAAATATTTAATTGCAAATTAAATATTCAGTTAACAAGTATACAATACAGTTAACAATATATTTAGCTCCAAACTAAATATTTAGCTCAGACCTAAATATTTAGCTTGCTAACTATTTAATTGTAAAATAAACATTTAGTTTGTAAATTAAATATCTAGTTTGCTAACTCGATATTTAGTTTGCAACTGTGACATTTATAAATGTATGAATGATCATGAACCCCGATTTGTTTGTCTTATGACTAGCTAAATAACTCAAAATATAGCAGTCAATTTTTGACTAACTTTTCAAACGGCACCTCCTATCACTTCAAAACAAGCCATCGCAGAGAACTTTATAACAAAGCAAAGGACCAGATAATGTCCAATATGCAATACAATGGAGTCCAAATGAATCATTTATTCATTTGATCAGAAACCAATCTAATTATACCGCAGCGAAGATACTTGTCTTTTCTAGCTAGCTCAGCTTGGATCCTACACACGTGTGAAAGATGTAACATCTCTGGAATGACTTCCTTTTATCTGTAAGATTCAGTGATGGGACTTGGTCGCAAACAGACCAAAGCAGGTACGATTCCGAGCAAAATGCAAAGGTTTAGTCAGTGTTCCAGAACTGTTTATGCGCAGCGTTTACAAACCACACTCACCTCCATCACACGAACTGAAAAAGCTAAAAGTAATTCCGTATAAATCGCGCACAATTCCCCCTTGTTCTACAAGCCAATGTTGATGCTGGTTTCTAAGCAACATCAGTTCTCGCGAGATGAAAAAGAAAACACAAGAACGTCGATTCTGGTTTCCTAGCAACCGCTAATCCCGGGTCGGACACTTATCAAGACACTTTGAAACGAAAAGGTTTTATCAGAATAAATTGAAAAAGTGAAATGGTTTGGAGCAGGAATGGTCTGATCAGCGCATCTGATGTAGCAGAAGTAACCTTTAAACACCCTTAAAACACTCAGAATTTTTAAGGAACATCACATTCGAAAGTAAACAAAACAACTTTAATATTTTCATGTGAAATTTTTATGTAATTCAATTTAGATGAGTATTGGAGGGTTTTTATTAAAAGTGACTCCATACTGTTTGATAGGCCACTCATGGCTGGTCCAATATCAGCGAGCAGCTTCTGTGGCACCACTGAGATATGGACTAACTGTTTGACAAATGTGTCACTGTTGTAAAAATGCACAGCTCTACAGAAATAACTCATACAAAAAGATAAGCAAGAAAATAGTATTTTCAGAGTTGTACAACTGCAACACGATAGTGAAGCATGACTGAAAACCTGCAGTGACCACTTCTGCCCCCATCTTCACTCAGGTCTTCCACAAGTCTCTGGAGCTGTGTGAGGTTCCTCCTGCTTCATGCTCTCCACTATCATCATAGTCATTTTATTTTCTCTTTTTATATATTTATATTTAAAAAGGTTTTATTGACAGTTGGCAGCACTGTTGTCTTGCAGCAAGAAGGTGCTGGGATCAACTCCTGGCCAGGGGTCTTTCTGCATTGAGTTTGCATGTTCTCACCGTGCATGCGTGGGTTCTCTCCGGGTACTCCGGCTTCCTCCCACAGTCCAAAAACATGACTGTTAGGTTAATTGGTCTCTCTAGATTGCCCTTAGGTGTGAATGGGTTTGTTCATGGTTGTTCGTCCTGTGTGTCTCTGTGTTCACTGATGAGCAGTCCAGGGTGTACCCCGCCTGTAGACTGCTGGAGATAGGCACCAGCTCCCCCGAGACCCTGAACAGAAGAATAGAAAATGGACAGATGGATGTTTTCATTGAGAGCAAAGTGCAAAAGATGTCAAATTCCTTGTTTGTGTGCACAAACGTAATAAAGCTGATCCTTATGTTAGAGGATAATTGTCATTTTTTCAAAGAAGGAACAATAAAATATAGTGAAATACTAACAACCTCAGCCCCATTGTTTTTAAATAATTTTTTTTTATCTTTTCACAGTGTGGATAGATGCAGCATAAAATTGCAATGATTTGTTAAAAAACAAGAATTTGGTGCATAATTTTGAATTTATCATGAATAATTTTTTTATCTAATGACTATGAAAATCATACAACCAGGCTCAAATGTAATGTAATGTACATGTCATGTACCCATGTGATTCTGGGCAGATATTCGACTCTCTTCTTGACATAATCAGTCATTTAGGTCGGTTGATATTCTAGCATGGATCCAACTCAGAATTCAATTTTCAAATTTGTTCTCACTTTTTAATAGTGTAGAACTCAGTACTTTGGTAGGACCATTTCAGACGGCTAGTTTGGGATCATTGTCATGTTGAAAGACGCAAATGTCAGTTTTTTTCTCTCCATAGAAGCTTCACCTGGCCTGGTGATTTGTTTAGATGTGACACCTTCCTGGAGGCGGGCATCGGCTGTGCTACTCCTGTCAGCAACTTATGTCCCATCTTTGGCCCCTATGGCCCTGTCTTTCAGTGTTTAGTCTCTCTCCTAACTTAGCAACTGGCTGAACTTTTACTATAATTAACTGTATGTGCTCTCTTTCATCATATACAGTTGAAAACTGGCTCAGAGCTTATCTGCTTAGCTGCCTTTATCTCGTAGGTGAAGCCACTAAAGTGCACTTTTCTTTAACATAGAAAGTACACCTGGATCATTACTTCTGTCTTTTTTGTGTGTTTGCTCTGTCCTCTCAAACCCCCTGGCAGATGGCCGCTCACACTGAGTCTGGTTCTGCTGAAGGGGTCTTCCTGTTAAAGAGAAGTTTTTCCACCACATGCATGGGCCACATGCATAGGCCACATGCATGCTCAGTATGAAGAATTGTTGCAAAGTCAATGACAAAATGCAGGTGACAGTCAACTGTTGCACTCAATGCAATCTGCTGGGTTTTCTTAGATAGAAAACTTTTTAACCAGTTTGAATAATAAACTGAATCTGACGGCATTGTTTGATTCACGTGCTTGAAAGCGTTATGTTCTCTCTTTCAAACATTCTTATGTCACTCTGGTCAGATGGCTCAATGTTTTTCTACTGTACCGTAAAACTTCTTTTCGCACTGCTTTTGGATTATCTATGTTGCCAGAAGCAAACGTCGGTCAAGTGTGGATTTTGGAGCTGTTTTTTTGTCCTTTTTGGGCTCCCTTCTTGCCCACTGTTCCAGGAGTTTCATGGCAGGTTTGAACCCTGATGGACACTGTTTTTTTCTTGAACATTTCTAACCAATTATCTTTCATCCTAGTGGAACGTTTAAGTATTATTTCAGACAATGGCGAAGTAGTAGCACATTTAAATAAACTGTTTTAAGTACAGTTGTTGAAACCAGTAAGTTATTGGTAAATGCAATTAGTGCTGGATAAAACATTTTTTTTGCTGCAAAGAAGAACCATCATTATGGTTTTGCAGTAATATGTTGTATCATAATTCCTCGCTGAAAAAAAGAGTAAATAAATCTCCCATTTAGATCACATTAATGCTCCTAATGAGTGGATGTAAGATTCTTACTAAAGCTTAGCTATGTGTTTTAAATTCAAATTTACCAGAGAGCCAAAGCACAAGGGATGGTTCTTATAATCCTCAATTCTAGAATTTAGCCACTCAAGGCACCTCTTCAATCTTAGCCTGGTCCAGAAGAAGGTTCCAGTGTTGTGGAAGACTTCCTGACTTGTTCTGGTACCAAAGAAAACTCACCCATCAGTCCTCAATGACTATAGACCTGTTGGCCTGACATCCCACATCATGAAGGTCCTAGAGAGACTCCTGTTGGCCCACCTGGGTAAGCAAACAATGAACTATCAGGACTACCTTCAGTTTGCTCATCACTGTGGATTTGGAGTTAAAGATGCCATCATACCTGTTTCAACAAACCCACTGTCATCTGGACAAAGCCAGCAGCACTGTGAGGATCATGTTCTTTGATTTCTCCAGTGCATTTAACACAATTCAACCTGATTTGCTTTGTCAGAAACTCCAGAAGACTCAGGTGGAGGCCTCAACAATCTCCTGGATCAAAGACTACCTGACCAACAGACCACAGTTTGTGAGACTGAAGGGTTGTGTGTCCAACCAGGTAGTCAGCAGCACAGGAGCACCACAGGGAACTGTACTCTGACCATTCCTTTTCACTCTGTACACCTCAGACTTCCAGTACAAGACAGACTCCTGTCATCTGCAGAAATACTCGGATGATTCTGGAGTCGTGGGGTGGATCAGAGATGGACAAGAAGCTGAGTACAGGGAGCTGGTGGACCACTTTGTGGCATGATGCGAAAACAATCATCTCACCTTGAACAGGAATAAAACAAAGGAGATGATTTTAGATTTTAGATTTTAAGAGAAACAGGAATAAGTCAAAAACTATTTCCATCATGGGAGAAGAAGTGGAGGTGGTGGAGGAGTATAAATACCTCAGTGTTCACCTGGACAACAGACTGGAGTGGAGATGCAACTGTGAAGTCGTCTACAAGAAGGGACAGAGCAGAATGTACTTCCTGAGGAAGCTTAGGTCCTTCAGTGTTTGCAGCAAGATGCTGCATATCTTCTATAAGTCTGTTGTGGAGAGTGTGATCTCTTCTGCCATCATCTGCTGGGGTAGCATAATCAGAACCAGGGACTTAAAAAAGCTCAACAAGCTGATAAAGAAGGCTGGCTCTGGTCTGGGACTCCTCTGGAACCTCTGGAGATCATTGTGCAAAGAAGGATTCTTCATAAAATGAGGAACATTATGGAGAACCCTGAGTATCCTCTTCATCAGACTGTTGTACAACAACAGAGTGTCTTCAGTCAGAGGCTTCTTCAGATTTTCCTATGGGATTAATAAATTATATTTGAATTTGAATTGAATTGAATCCTGGATAGTGGAAGAGTTAAACAGGCCAAAATGTTCCAATGTGTAGACAGGCAGTGTGCTTCATAAACAACCCACAGCAAAGCTGCTCTGGACAGACTGGGCTCTTCCATCCAGCAGGACACCTTCCCTTCACCTCAGCATCTCCTTCATCACACACTGAATCTCCAATAAAAGGAAAAAAAATGATCAAGCACACTTTGTACATCAATCCTTCAAGTGTGAATGAAAGAAAGTAGCCAGACAATGGTCACTAAGATGCTATCTTGTGAGGAGGCTTGTATGTTTGAGAAGAAGCCGCTTTTGAGTAGTCAAACGGTGGCACTGGGAAGGTTCCACAGCTTGAGAAAGTTATGGATCCGGGAGCATAAAGACCAGTCGTGCTCTGCTGCTGAAGCTGGCACAGACGACCAATGCATTTGTTCACTAGCGAGCTAATCTTGCCTTTGATGCACTGGTGAAAAGCTGCAGCCAAGCTAAAGTTGTGAATGTTCTAGTCAGCACCGAGCTGACGTTGGAGGAGTTAGGATGTTTAAAGAAGTTTAAATCAGCATCACATGTAAAAGATAAAACCGCTTTGCATTTTTTTCTGAGTTTGTCCTCCTTCAGTCATTATTGTGCTGCTGTGAGAGAAAGTACAGCAGAACACATTCACCTGCTGAAATACATAATTGGAGAGGATTACATCCAGAAAGCAGAAGGAAGGGTTGCAGGATGTATCCTTTCTGCTCTCAACAAGATACCTGTGGATTCTACTCCAGAAGTCAGGTTTATCTCATTGCTTGCCTCCAACTGGATGAAATGCTGATTGATTGTGCAAAAAATACCAGTATCTAACTGCTTTAGGTACAATACATTACACACAGAGAAGCGTATTAAAAAATCATGGACAGGAGATGCTCCAGGGATTGGCTCCGCACACAGAGTTTGTGGCCCAATGGAACAAGGCTGTCCCAGCTAAGGCCAGGGCTTCATTGGTCAAACTTTTGAAGAGGGTGAGACAGCAAAAGATGATTCTAGCAGGTTAATAATTAATCAAACAAACAAACCAGAGAGCAGTGACAAACAGTATTCCATTGAATTCAATTATATATCACAATCACAACAAATGTCATCTTTAGACACTTAAGACAAACAGATCCAGTTTTCATACAGTCTGTTTAATTAAGTCTTATAGACTGATGTAAAATCAGTTAATGCAGTCATGTCCAGTGGGTTAGGCCAACTGGTGAAAAGTTTTCTAAGCCCTTGGACTGTTCCATATTTGTCATGTTCCAACAACAAACGTTAATGTATTTTGTTGTTGACCAGCATGAAGTAGTGCATAAATATAAAGTGAAAGCAAAAGGAAGCCTCACGTTCACTCCTTCAAACATTCTTCATGACACTATGATCAAATGTCTCCAGGAATGTGCCCTTTCTTGCCTGCAAAATCATCTAATTAGTAATTACACCTGTGTGTTTAATTTAATCTCAGTTTAAGTCCAGCCGTTCTATGAAGGTCTGACAAAAAAAAAACAAAAAAAAAAACGTTTCATCCCAACAAGCTCAGTTTACAAGTGGAGCAGGTTTCAACTCCCTGAGGCTATATGTGCTAGTTTCAATGGAGATATACCAAAACCAAAACAATGTTTCATTGTGTAGTTAGAATTCATGTTTTGGTATCTCTGATCCTTTGTTCTGTACTCTAATGTATAACTAAAGATTGTGCCGTTGTGCAGGAACTATGGACAGGAAATGCTCCACAAATTTGTCCAGCAGATGGCCCTGTTGAGCAAGGCTGCCCCTTCAAAGAAGAATGGTCCCTTAAAAATGTTCTGTCCTTCCCTTGAACAATACTTGAAGAACAAGGCACCTATCAAAAAGAATCTAAAGCAAGACAGTGTAAGATGGTTCACTGTAACTCAGCCAACCAGTCATTAAGCAAATAGGACAAAAACTTTCCAGTTTTTGTTTGAATACTATGTGCAACTTAAGTTTTTTTGATTTTGTTTCTTCTGATTATTTAAATATGCATAAATCACTGTATATTATTATAATTTCAAAATACTAACATGGTATGAACTCAGACTTCTTTCTAGATGCTGGAAAACATAAAGTGATGGTGGTCATAATCGTTCTTTGATGACACAGACTCCCCTTTTTTGTTTCACAACCTATTTTATTCATCATAACACCTTTCAGAGTATTTCAATTTGTTACATTTTCAGAATTTATTATGAACTGTCAAGAAAAATATGTTGTAGTTGTCAGATCTTTCTGCCCAGTATATCATCAGAAGAAGAATCACAAAATAACTTTTTCAGGATTTGATGGAAAGATGGATGAAACTAGATCCAGGACAATCCTGGAGAAAAAAAAAAGCTGTTAGAGGCTGCAGAAGACTTGTGACTGGCATAGAGGTTCACCTTCAAACAGGACAACAACCCTAACGTTGGCGACAAACTACACAATGTATTACCCAATTTTACCCCTGATTCTCAGTAGGGAAAAGTTGGCACAAAAATCCGTTTGTGTTAAAGTCTGCAAGTATCAAGAGATCACCAACCCAACTGCAAACCAATGTTGCCGACCACCAATGAAGAACAGAGGCTCAGAGTAAATACAGTAAATAGTGAAGGGCCCTATTAAAATAAACCAAAATATCCAATTTTAAACATAAAAATAAAATACTCTTAACTCGCAAGTTTGACGTGTTTAGTTGGCTTTAGTTGGTGTGTAAATCTTATAGTCTGTGATACCGCAGCAGCCGCAGTTGTAACTGTAAGTGTGTGATCCTCAGTCCAGTCTTTTTCAAATCTGTGAAGACTGTGAAAGTTTTCCAGCTCCCAGTCAGACTTCCAATTAAATCTTTACATATATAAAAGCACGTCCATGTGTGTGGATGTTGGGATTCGAGTTAATGTTAATAAATCCAACAGTCTTGTTAGAAAATTTAAACATTTTATTAAATAAAAACTGATGTAATATACACCATTCTGAATATACAACTACAACAAGCATACCAAGACATTAATAATACAAAAAACAGTTGAATTCAGTTGCTTTCACGTATTACGGAAATGTGTGCGTATGGGGGGGGGGGGGAGCAGGAATTACAGTAGCCATACATTCCTATTAGTGTTTGTGCAAACCAATACAAAAAGCATCATGAGGTTGGACTTCTTAAAAGTGAAAAAAATCTGTACAAGGTACACATGTGGACTTCAGACTTTCATGAAGAGATATTTTGAGGTACAGAGTTGTCTATGCCTATAATGTAAAAATAATGTTAGTTATGTTTTAAATACAAGTCAACTCATCTCAGGAAGACAGAACAATTAGAAGATATGAGTTTAGTTTGTTCTTCTTCCACTTGTATTGCATTTTATAATCATTAAAAAAACAAAAACAATCAGTTTGTGATAAATGTAACTTTATCTTGTAACAAGGCAGTAACAACAAAGATTTCAATTAAAGAATGATGTTTTCTCTTGTATTAAAACACCGTATCACTACTTGTTGCACATTAATTCATGGGTTTCAGAGAGGTTTGGTTTTGCAAGAAGTTTCCAATAGAATCTACAACCTGCAGTGTGATGATGACTGCAGGTAAACTTACTTTCTTTAAAATGTGTGAAAGCCTCTTCAGGGATTTTAATGGACGAGATTAATATATCAAAAGTTTAATATGAACATTACGCTCAGCACCAAAGACAATGTGTAGAGACTATTTGCACCCATCAATGTGGCTGATGTAGAAGCACTGACCAAAAGTAAGTTGATTCAAATCAATGCTCTGTCAAAGTTACTTGTTTTAAAGTGTGCCCCTCCAAAAACGTTGTCTAATTGGATCTTGGAATTCCCTGAAAGGACACTGGAGAAAAAAAGTCCAAACACCTCTGCCTCATGTGAGCGAAGCGGATCGACCTACCAGCCAAACAGCAATCTACAGTACAGTACAGGATTGTGTAGCTACATTTTGTCTGAAGCAGGGACAAAAACAAAGAAATAAAAAAAGCACCACAGATGTTTTTGTTCTTTCGTTTTTTAAATAGCACCAGTTGTTAGAATGTATTTGATGTTTGTTGTTTGTCCTTTTTTTTGGCAATTTACAGCACTGAACTGAGTGTCTGGTGTGGTGTTTAGCAGCTGCTGCGATGCTCTACCTCCGCTTCCGAGCAAAAGGCAGAAAATCTGTTTATTAACTTACACATGCTCCAGCTTGGAACTAAAATGACAAATATTTGGATCAGTTGTGTCAATCAAGTCAGCATAAAGTAGCACTAAGAGTTTTACTGCAAACATAAACATTACACTGGATAACTTTTTTTAGATGTGGAGCTCTCCAAAATATACAGTATTTAGATCTCAGTGCTTCTACAGGTGGAGAGATCCACAGAAGTGAAAGAAAATCCCAATTGAAGAAACATACATAAAAACATTATGCAAAACAAGGGAGACTGCAGTGTTATGGAAAAGAAAAGATCAGTATAGTAAGATGTTGCCCACAAATAATTATGTATATCTGCTATTCACACGCACCATAAAAAACAAATCGACTGTCTTCTTTTCATAAGTGTCTCTTTGTAGACAAAAAGATATACAGTACGGTTCGGTGCACCAATTTCTTCTCATCTAAACACAACTCAGGAGCTTAAATAGACATATTTCTCTACTCTGTGTACAATTCTGCATCGCTACAAAAATAATAGGATATTGACTTATACAGTCTTGAAAACAAGGACCCTCCCAAAATCTAGATTCCAATGTTTTCTTTTTTTCTATGATAATAAATTGATATTAAATTCCTAATCTAATTTATTTTTAAGCATATACAGTACAGACACTGATCACACCATGTTGTAACATGTCACTGAAGTAGACTGTACACTACTCAGTACTCACTCTCAGTTCTTCTGTATCGCTCATGTGCATTTTATTCTCCTCTACAAAATAAATGTATATATATATATATATATATATATATATATATCTATATATATATAATATAATATATAACTATATATATATAATATATATAATATATATATTATATATATATATATATATCATATGGTAAGGTCATTTGAGATATTTACACAGAGTTAAAAAATCTCTTGATCTTTTGCATGTCTGTATGCTTTCCAGGTTGGACAAATCTGATCAATACTCAGATTTCTGTTGTTGCAGCGATCAGCAGTGATTAGTGGCAAAGGTCACTAGAGTGTCTGCATCATGCAAAGACACATGGGATCACTTTGGGTGACAGTCTGTCTGAATACGTCTGCAGTCCACACTTTAGAGAGATATGTCAGATCTGACTCAGTTGGTCTTGTAAGATCTGAAGATGTTAGTCACTTATTAGTTCATCTTTTGAAAAACACAGCACCTGTCAAATGTTTGGAAACACACAGCCTTTCATTTTTGCTCTCTGAACCTTCAACTATTACTTAACATAACTCAGTTTAGAAATGCAATCTCCATTAAATCCAGAGAAAAAAATCATAGCATTAATTTACATCCTTTTACGTACCTCAAAAATCATTACATTTTATTTGTTTTAGTTTTAATCGTTGTATATTTATACTATAGTAATATGTAGTCTTTATGATTTATAAATGGGTAGTTTATTGAAATAGAGTTGTTTTGGGTAGTAATTAGTAGTCAATATTTTCTGCAGAAGATCAGTTCCTAAATGATTTTTTTTCTTTCTGGATGCTAAAGCTAACTGCTAATCAAAGTGGTGCCAAGACTGAAAGCAGATAACTACCATTAAAAATAAGTATGATCTTAAAAATGTCATAATAGGTCAGAGCGGTGGTAAAGAGCATTCCTTATGGGATATCTCACAGTATTAAAATGCCAAAGTAATTATTGTTAAAGTTAAGCAAATAGCTGTCCAGTTGCCATCAGCTGTCAGCGACCTCATCTGAGTTTTAAATTGATAGTCTGGCAGCATTTTGACTTTTCTGTTACAAAATTTTGCTGTACAGCAAAGCTTAAAAATGATGCTGAATTTGGAATTTAGATTTGTAGCTTTGTACTGGCTCTAAAGTAAAGGGCTCTTTTACTGCTTTCTACAGAATCTGAAGTGCATTTAATTATGGCTAGTTCAAAATCTAAAACACTGAACTGCATTACTCTACACTGATTATAGATTCTTTAAAACACATTTTATGATTTGTGTGTGCTTGTGTGGATGAGCATATGTTTAGAAAAATGGTGTGTTTTTGTTGAGTAGGTGTATGTAAGTGAATTTGTCAGCTGGAGGTGAGCAGTTGTTAGAGTAAAGAGAACTGTAGAAGCTCGGCAACACACAGCACCCAAGAGCAGCAACAGACAGAAGGACTTGGCCCCAGAAGGTCACAGCAGCCCCAGGCAGACACACACAAGGCATAACCCCGAGGCAGCCATATGCCCTGTACAGATGTAGGTTGTCGGTCAAGCACAGGAGCAGCAGCCCCCAGGCCAAAGGGGCAATGGATGAGACGTGGGGCACATTGTCCCCCCGACCCAAGCCCAGGACCCAGCCCCTCCGGTGGGCCAGGGCCCCCACCAATGCCCAGCGCAAGATGCACAGCACCAAGCGGGGGAGACCCGGGGGCCTGCTTAGGCTGAGGGTATGTTTAGTAACCATGACTGGGTATGACTGGGACTTCACCATGACTGGGGCAGTAAATGTGGCCAAGTGGATGCAGTACTGCTGTGTAAAAATCAAAAAAATATTTTAGTGGCTTAAGTGATACAGTATTTAATACACTACATTTCTGTTAGACAGAGTGGCTCTCCAATGTATACACACCGCAGTTAAAATGCCAGCTAGTTACTGGTTGCATACCTTTACCAAGTTTCTTCAGCTGTACATGCTTACTGCAGAAGATCAGGGTCACTGACTATGGTCCAACCCTGTCTTTGTTGTATATAACTACAGACTACAATAAATGCAATGAATTAATGCACATAAAACAATGGTTTAATGGGTTAAAAAGCTGCTTAAATGGAGTGCAATGTGATTGTTTGGAATTGTTTTGAGATGGTAGTTATCTGCTTTGGTCTTGGCACCAATCTGTTTCCATAAATAAAATAAATAAATAGAGTAACCCCTTAGGTTTGCCAAAAACCTCAAAACAGGTTTTGTGGCATCTTAGTGCTAGGGTGAAATCCTACACTGAGGGTCAAATTTGTAAAGAATAAGCCAATGTCCAAGTGTCCAGTACGAAACCAGTACAAGTGCACCTCCTAACTCTAGAACACAAAATCTTTAACTTTAGCTTCAAAATGCCCAACTACTGCCACCCTTTACTTACACATAACAGTTGATAAAGATCCCAAGTTTCATTCTGCACTATTTACTTTGTGGCACATAATCATAGTATTATTTTGCCTAGTTTGGTCAATGAGTCAGACTAAGCTTGAGCCTTTAGCCTAGTAGTCCAGCTCACTGTCTACCCACTTCACACAGAACAAATTACAATCCATTTTAGTTAAACTGCAGAGCAGCAACAAGTTTTCACTGCTGCTGATGTGAAGTGCTTGATGATAATTGAAATATCTAAGTTAATCTCTGTTAGTTTTCACCATTAAAGGTAAGATTAAGAAAAGTTGGATTACTTTATCTTGCCACTTTCTTTAACTACTATGCTGTTATGTTGTTCAGTAATATAGAACAAAGAATATGTCTTGAATGTCATGGTTGATCATTAAGAAGTGAAGAAACTGACACAAAAGAGTTAAACATCCAATGCTGTTGATATGCATGCAAATAACTGAGAGTAACTCTGATGAACCTCAAAGAACTAAGAGACTGAATTATCTCCTTTGTTTTCAAGTAGGCTGGTTAACAGTGTCCCAAGAGAAATAAGCATGAAAGCTTCTTTCATTATCAAGATTCATAATTTTTACCAGGAAAAACAAGCTAGATGAAACTAGTTCTGTTGCACTTGCCATCAGCTAGCATTTCAAAAGATCCTCACTGGTCAAACACCAAACATGTACAATGTAAGTACATAAGATATGCTTGGTGCTAATGCAGATGATGCAATGTCTTTTTAATTAAATTTAGATTGTAGCATTTTGAGAACAGTTGTCCAAATGCTCCTATCAAACTGTTATGTTAATTATAATTTCACTAGTCACAGTCTCAATAAGGGAATTCATGATAACCAGTCTTGTATCTGATTTGACTGCTGTAGGCTTTCAGCAATGTCAGCAAATCCCACCACAACATTCCCAACACTTCTCTCAAAGCACCCTCTGCAATTAAAACATCCCAGTATCTGCTTAGAGACAGTCAATCAAATCAAAACACCTTGACAAAAAGGAAACTGTGACACTCTTTTGTTTTTTTTTACAGCAATACCTGTTTTTATTATCGCAGTAACACTAGGTTTGTAATATTCCCAATGCATCGCCATGATATTTCTGGAAGAAGAGCTTCTTTCTTCTCCTGCTATGGGGTTTTGAATTAAATCAACACATCATCCTTTTGTTTTCCATCAAAAACTAGAAAAATACAGTTCCAGACAAGGGTTTGTACTCATTTATGGAAGGATCCATCAGCTTCCCATTTAGCACCTACAGCTGATTGAAGAGCCTCTGTTTGACACCACTGCTGAAGCACCTATGATCAGATGGCTGCATCACTGATAAGTCTCAAACAACATTACATCAGTAACTATGTTGTGTTTGAGCAAGACCTTAAAATACCACAGAATTCAAAAGGATTTCACCATTGGTCTACAACTGATGAACTGATGTTGCTTCATCTTATTTGAAAATAATAATCTAACAAGATTGAGGATTTGTATCAGTTAACATATTTATATATATTCTATCATTTTAATTTCCACACTAAGTGCATATGTAGAGGCACATTTCCATCTTTCCCAAAGCACCAGTTTTCTTGCAGCAATGCTTTTAAATCAACTCCACAACAGATGCATATTGATAAATTAGAATATCATTACAGAGTTAACTCCTGTCAGGTATTGAATTCAAAAAGTCAACTTCATATGTTACAGTGATTCATTACATCCAAACTGATATATTGCAAGAATTTATGTCTGTTCATTTTGATAACTATGCCTTACAGCTAATAAGAATCCAAAATTCACTTAGTCAGAATTACAATAATGACTTTGTTGGTGTTACTTACAATTTGTTACACCAACAAATTGACGATTTCTAATCCAGAAATGTGGGCCTATTGACAAGTACTGAATAGTATATGTACTCAACACTGGGGCTTCTTTTGCATGAATCACTGCAGTGTAGCAAGGAGACAATCAGCCTCTGACTCTGAAGAGCTGTTAAGGAAGTCCAGGATGCTTTAACACCTTCAGCTCTGCACTGTTAGCTCTGGTTGTCACCT
Source organism: Crenichthys baileyi (assembly GCA_036173005.1). Classification (NCBI taxonomy): domain Eukaryota; kingdom Metazoa; phylum Chordata; class Actinopteri; order Cyprinodontiformes; family Goodeidae; genus Crenichthys; species Crenichthys baileyi. The sequence continues at coordinate 140,453 of JAHHUM010000153.1, read as the reverse complement.
GTTTATTTTAACATTGGCCAATATTCTCTACAGCACCCTGAACAGCCAGATTCTTTAGCAATGAACCTTTGTGGCCTACCCTTCTTGTGGAGGGATTTACTGCCCTGATTGATCACTGCATTTTTTAATAGTTTAGGGTCCCTGACAGACTCAGCTCATGATACCTGTTGTATCTATATCCTTTGATTATCATCTGCACCCCCAGAATATAAGCAGCTGCGTGCAGCCAGTTTTCAATAATCCTTTTGCAGGGATGGCAAAACTGTTTAGCAGTTCCTGAACATCATTTTCCTGATTTAATTTGTATGTAAGCATTTTTTTTACCCGTTAACATGACGTTCAGAGTGGGAGGGAGAAAGAAGCTGCTGCGACACATTGGTCTGTGTCCTGTCCTGCCAGCAGTAGGTCTAGTCATTAAATGGTTCCACTTAAAAACTATTAATTGGAACCACGCGACAATATGTTATGAGCTCAATTATCAACGAGTCATCAAAAAAGAGTAAACATGCTAACAGCCAGCTCATCACTTCAGTAAGGTGGTCTGCATGTAACCATTCTCAGCAGGAGGAAGATGTGAGTCTTTGAAGACTGTAGTTAGTGTCGAGCCACTAACTAATGATAAAGCCGCTTTGTGATGGACTCTCGAGCTGTGCAGGCTCCCAATGACCCCTGAAGATAGGCACCAGCCCTCCCCGCCACAATGCCTGGACAACCAGGTATTGGATAGATGGCTGGATGATAAAGCGACGAGCCTTTTAGGCGATGCTTGTTGGAACAATGTAGTAGCTTTCAGAACTGAGTAACCTGAGTTGGAGCTGCATATTAAGGCTGTCCAGCAGAAATTCTAGTTGGGAATAAATATGTGTAACAGAAAAGACTGCAGCATCATAAGCATCACTGGTGAGTAAGTAAATGTAACAATGATGAAATGACAAATCTTTTTTCTCTGCACTGTAAAACTACTGAGGAGTTTACAAGCATTTTCATGGCATTTATTTAACTGACTGAAACTCAATATCACCCAATGGCTATTCTTAAACAACTCTGTATCTGTAAAAGTCCTAATCAGGACATCTCCAATATCAATTACTTCCTGCTAACTCTCCAGTCAGCAGTCTTCTTTATGATTATGTAGGTCAACATGGCCTGGTTTTAAAAAAAAAACTTTTCTATGGTTCTTTTGTAATATCAACATTTTCTAAAAACTGAATTTGGGCTTTTTATGTGCTTTGAGCCATTATCATCACAATTAACAGAAATATATCACTCTCTGTTGAATCATTTGATATGATATTCTAATTTATTGAGATGTGACCTGTATGTGGAAAAGCATTTTAAACCTTTTCTTTTATATCTGTTTTAGATTATCTGCTCTGCAAACCCAGTGTTACTACACAGATGAAAATAATTATATTTCCCAGACTCAACCATGGATAGCACTGCTTCTGTCTGCATTTACTGTGGACATATCTTAACCAGACCACCAAATCAAGTTTGTAAAAATATGGCAGACCTCTGAAGACTTTGTAGGACCAGCAGCTTGAGATCACAGTAAAAACAGAAATAAATGCATAAAAATGCACAACTGACATGGAACTTTAAGCATGCTTTGTTCCACAGAAATGTTTTCATGACATCTTAAAGTAACTACACATTTGAAAGAAACTGAGCACCTTTGAGGTAAAAAAAACAAACAATGTAGGGTTAATTGTTGCAGCACATGTCCACTGTGTGCAATTTAGAGCGCCACCTAGCAGCAGCATGTGCAGAGTAAGATACAGCTGAGTTATGGCACCTTCTTTACTCATGTTGTAAATGAAAAGTCCTTTTAGAGTGTCTTCATTCTCATGCAGTCTACACAGAGCGCTGTTAAACGATAAACTTCTGCTAGTGACAGTGGAAAATACAACTAACACACCTTTGGCTCACTTTGTTTTACCTTTAATGCCTTCCACTGATCTCTGAACATGCAGATACTCACATACATACTAAACAAAAATGGAGCTCAAATAAAAAAATGACACAAGTAAAACAGGCAGAAAATATGATTAAGGCCAAAGAAAACTGTGTGATTACACTAATATACTAGGGCACAAAATCCTATCCTCCACGATCTACTCATTTCTTAAATTAAACTTTTTGGCATAAATTTCGGAACATAATTTGGAGCCCTTAACACTGCAAAAGAACGAGATGCAAATGTTATGGAACTGATAACATTTTGCTCCAGTGCAAACAGCGGTCAGACAAGAGTAGCATTTGTTCAAGCAGAAGCACTTGTGAACGGAGCATTTCCACTAATGATTATCCTGACAGTTAAAAATACCATGTCTCTGCATCTGAATTGCATCTTTCGAGTGCATCCTGATGGACTTTTCTTCAGTAACAAATAAAGAGTGTGATTTAGAGCTAGAGAGGTTCGCTTTCTGTTTCTTTGACATTCCTCAAACAAATAAATCCCTGTCCTGATTATTTACAGCAGAGCAGGGAATGAGTTAAGAATGTTAGCTTCAGGTTAGCTTCAGCCTTTTATAAGTTAGATCAACTGAACAGGAAATATTTGGCCACTTTGAAAACTAATTATCAACAGTAAAGCAAGAGCATTTACTAATTAAAAAAACAAAAGCTTAATTGTTGAGCTGGTTGACTCCGATTGTTGTGTGGTCTCATGTGCTCTGAGGTATAGTTGTGAGATCATCCATATATGTGAGGCAGATAATTCATTGGAAGGAGCTGTAAACAGAGGTGTTAGAGGGAAGTTGGAGTCAACGACAAAAAGGCTCAGCTCAGAAAAACTGAGCTTAGCCTGAACAATTTCAACTCTCTAATGGATTAAGCTTTGAGAAAACAGAGGTGAGTAATCAAGTTTCGCCACTTTTGTGTAAAATTTGAGTTTTGCACTGGAGAAAATATTTGAACGGAATCTCAAAGTCAGTAAGGTTACTTTTGGAAGGGAATACTAGTTGATTTAAGACTATGCAGAACACGTTTGTGTCTTGGGGCATCCTTAAGTGAAGGTTTTAAAGAAATCATTTAAACATTTTACATAGGAACACTTTTACAACTACATCTCCAATCTGGGATATCATTCTAATTTATCTTTAGTACTACACTTGTGCTAGAATATGTTTTTTTCTATTTTACTAGAAAATGTTTTGATTTAAAGGTGTTTTTCAGTTTAGATCCTAGAGTAACCTAGGTCATTGTCAACAGCAATCTGCTAACAAATGCTAATTGAATAAAGCAAGTGGGACGCTACAGATTGCACTAAAATTAAACTCTGAAATTGAATCTTGTCTTCAGTTTGATAACTGAAATAAAGACATTCCACTGACTTTGTTGTCTTGTCTAGCTGGGATGCAGCTACTGCAACGTATTTATGGAATGGTAATGGGAGCGCGTCCCAAGTTGTGACCTTATCCCAGGGGGCCTTTCAGAGGAAGGTGGCATGGTCTAGGTCCATGTTGTCCATGCTAGCTAAAATGGCCTTCTGGTCCTCCCGTGGTGGACGGCGGTACAGCAGAGCAGAAAAGCGAGCATACGGATCATGAAGAATGGGATGTTTCTTCTTCTTGCAGAGGTAGAGCGCTTCTTCGGGCTGGAGTACCTGAGAGGTGTAGGCCTGCTGGGTCTGAGAGGTGGAGACACCTGGAGGAAAAAAAATGTGAAGGTAGGTAACTGGCAGCTAAACTTATGATGAGAAAAGACAAGAGTCATGGATCAGAGCTGCTTTTTTCTCCACACATGCATCTTTCTTTAGATTTGTTTAGACAACATTTCGCAAAAGGACTAAAGCTGAAAACCCCTTCCCCCTGATATAGACATTTAGATTTGTATCTTGTCATAATTATCAAGATAGTATTTTACCTATGACATTCAGAATTCTGACTACAGTAGAAAAGATACTTCTTTACGTAAAGACATCGGCCTCTATAAATACATCTGACTCGAAACAACTAAACACAGAATTTCCTCCTGTAATGCCCAGCTTCTTTAAAGTCTAAAACCCAAGGCCTCTTTTTGAGTTCTGCTCCAAAATGACATGCCCAAAATGAATTGAATACATCTCAGGAACTACATGGTTTATTTAAATGGTTCTGGTATCGCAAAAATGATAACACTCTGGAGATTATTTCAGATGTCTAATCAAAAAAGTCTATACTTAAGTTACTGAGTGAGAGTAAATGTATATGGCATGTAAAGGAAATAATTTTCGACAAAATAAAATGCACTTTTTAATCTGAATATTCATTAGAAGGTATGTAGCTGCAATCAAAAATACCTAGCCAACCACAGTTCAGAATTTGACCATTAGCTATACCAAAATTCATGTTAAAAAAGTGAAGCAAAGATGTTTTAGATAGGTATGAAATTAAAAAAATCTAGGTGAACCTAGCCCCTAGCCATTTTGGCCCTAATGTAATAATTGTTTTTGGGGTTCATTTTGAAAACCCCTAAACATGCATTTAATCATTCAAAAAAAGAACAATAATATACAATGAAACTAATATTTGTCTCCAAATGCAGCACATTTATCCACAATAAAATTCAAAACAAAATTATAGAAAACTCAAATGCAAAAACATCCAGGTAGAGACTGGTGTAGATTTGCTCAAAATATAATAACAAAATAATACCAATAAATCTGTCATAATAATTGAATTGAATTCAAAAATACTTTATTAATCCCAAAGGGAAATTAAATACTGTTGTAGCTCATATTCTGCAGGTTTCTTTAAAGAGCCGTTGTAGATGCTGATGGCTTTGGCCAGGAAAGATCTCCTGTAGTGGTCTGTCTTACAGCAGATCTGAAGAAGCCTCTGACTGAAGACACTCTGTTGTTGTACAACACTCTCATGAAGATGATGCTCAGGGTTCTCCATAATGTTCTTCATTTTATGAAGAATCATTTTTTTGCAAAATGATCTCAAGAGGTTCCAGAGGAGTCCCCAGAACAGAGCCAGCCTTCTTTATCAGCTTGTTGAGCTTTTTTAAGTCCCTGGCTCTGATGATGCTACCCCAGCAGATGATGGCAGAAGAGATCACACTCTCCACAACAGACTTATAGAAGATATGCAGCATCTTGCTGCAAACACTGAAGGACCTAAGCTTCCTTCAGAAATACAGTCTCTGTCCCGTCTTGTAGACGGCTTCACAGTTGCATCTCCACTCCAGTCTGCTGTCCAAGTGAACACCGAGGTATTTATACTCCTCCACCACCTACACTTCTTCTCCCATGATGGAAATAGTGTTTTATCTATTCTTGTTTCTCCTAAAATCTACAATAATCTCCTTTGTTTTATTCCTGTTCAAGGTGAGATGATTGTTTCCACACCATGCCACAAAGCAGTTCACCAGCTTCCTGTACTCAGCCTCTTGTCCATCTCTGATCCACCCCACAACTGCAAAAGTGTTTCTGCAGGTGACAGGAGTCTGTCTTGTACTGGAAGTCTGAGGTGTACAGAGTGAAAAGGAATGGTCAGAGTACAGTCCCTTGTGGTGCTCCTGAGCTGCTGACTACCTGGTTAGACACACAACCCTTCAGTCTCACAAACTGTGGTCTGTTTGGTCAGTTAGTCTTTGATGCAGGAGATCGTTGAGGCCTCCACCTGAGTGTTCTGGAGTTTTTGACAAAGTAAATTTGGTTGGATTGTGTTAAATGCACTGGAGAAATCAAAGAACATGATCCTCATAGTGCTGCTGGCTTGTCCAGATGGCAGCAAGTAGCAAACTAAAGGGGGTCCTGATATTTTATTGTTTTCCTACTCAGGTGGGCCAACAGGAGTCTCTCTAGGACCTTCATGATGTGGGATGTCAGGGCAACAGGTCTATAGTTATTAAGAACTGATGGGTGAGTTTTCTTTGGTACCAGAACAAGGCAGGAAGTCTTCCACAACACTGGAACCTTCTTCTGGACCAGGCTAAGATTGAAGAGGTGCTGCAGAATCCCACAGAGCTGCTCTACACAGAACTTCAGGACTCTAGGGTTTGTTATTGGGGATACATCTCACGGTTCTAGTGGGGATGGTGTTATCCACACAGAAGTTTATATAGTTGGGTACACACTCAGTCATGGCATTGATTTCCTTTCCATGTGGTTGGCATAGTGGGTCCCAGTCTGTATCCTCAAAGCAACCTCGCAGGGCTTCTTCAGCTTCCTGTGACCATTTTCTCACAGTCCTCTTTATTAAAGGCTGCCTCTGAACAAGGGGCTTATACTTTGAGCAGAGAAAAACAAGATTGTAATCTGATTTGCCAAGAGGAGGTCTTGCTTTAGAGATGGTGGAGTCCCAGACACTTCTCTGATAGAGCAGCTGACAAACTCTTGAAACATTGAAAGTGTAAATCACCAGGTATTGCCACAAACGCATTGGGGTGTTGTGTCTGTAGCAACAACCGAGCTGATGGCATCACATGCAATGTCGGCAACAGCGGATGGTGGAACGTAAACTGTTGCCAAAATAACACTGGTTAACTCTCTGGGTAAATAATATGGATGAAACTTACTGCTTGCTTTAGAGATGTTTGAGGCCTTGACATTTGCATAAAACAAATCCAACTTTTTGTTTTCTCTGGTAGAGCAGCTGAAAAACGTTGAAACGTTGGACGAGTAGCAGAGAGTAAAGCATGGTTAAAATCACCAGATATTGGCACAAATGCAAAGGGGGTTTGTGTCTGTAGCAACAACTGAGCTGATGGCATCACATGCAGTGTCGGCAACACGAACGTAAACTGTTGCCAAAATAACACTGGTGAACTCTCTGGGTAAATAATATGGACGAAAACTTACTGCTAACAGTTCAATATCTGGACTGCAGAGACACTTCACAGTAACATGTCCTGGATTACACCATCTGTTGTTCACAAGTACTGCTAGTCCACCTCCTTTACGTTTGCCGCTCCTTTTTAAATCTCTGTCTGCTCGTATGGTCAGAAAGCCTGGCAGAGAGACACTAGAGTCGGGGATATGATCTTGCAGCCATGTTTAAAACACATAGTACTGCATTCCCGATACTCTGGCTGGGTCCTTTGTAGGGCTTGCAGTTCATCTAACTTGTTTCCCAACGATCTCACATTTCCCATCATAATCAATAAAAGAGATGGTTTGAACTTCCTCCTTGCCTCTCTTCTCTTTGCTCCTTCTCTGCATCCACGGTGTCTCCTTTTCAACTCATCAGGGATTTGAGGTTGTAGTTGAAGTATTACTTGAGCTTTTGAGATATTAATCAGCTACTCTTGGTTGTAAGAAACAACCCCGTTGCCATTGTGATGCATCATAAAAAATATCCAAAAGTAGAAAAGTATTAAGAAAAATCCTTCCAGCTGCACAGTATCCGATACCGGAGAGGACAGTGGTCCAAAAAAATTATTATATCCACTACGAGAAATTTTAGTTCCTAAAAAGAACCAATCAGAATGAAAAATAACTACTAGAGCTACTCCAACCTGCTGCCACCTTGAGTGGTGCAATTCTAGGAATTAATAACAACAAAATCATACTGTCCAGATCAGTGTGATTCATCATAATCATCAATATCACTATAAAATCCCTTGAAGAAAAATATTATACAATAATATATAATGTAAAATATATTCATTCACTCAATTCAGAAAAAAAGACTGATATGAGCAGGGAAAGCAGACAACATGCCTGGATAAACAGCTGTGTACTCCACATTCAAAACGGTTCGAATAAGTTTGAGCATAAACTGTATTACTAAAATAAATAATAGGTAGACTTATCCATAATTTTACACAGAATCAATAACAAGGGCTTAGCTGAAATAATTACAGACCTTTCTGATGGTGGGATTTCATATTTAGGATCACTGGTATCCCAACCTGAAAACAGTAAATTCTCCTTGCTGAGGAAGAGTCAGCAGAACACAGGCTGGTTTCACTAGCAGCTGCCAACATATCCAGCAACTTCACAGCATTGAAAAACCGTCTTGTTCTTGCCTGCCATTATTCTCTCAAGATGTAAAAGATGAGTTTAGGTACCACGAAAAAACATTCCTCCGTGCACTCTGTTCAATGATCTAGTGAGACATTTTAAGTTGCGCAAGACACTTTCTCAGGAGCTTATTTACCTATTTGGATGTTTGAAACATCCATCAAACCATTGTCAATAGAATCTGGGGGTGTTTACAAAACTCACAAAGCAAACATCATCTCTTAATTATAACAAGGGTAATGCATTTACCATAAAGCAAGGGAATGTAGCTACACAGTTTTCTACAAGGTATCAAGACAAAAAAAGCTACAAACATTCAGGAATCATGACAGTGTGATGCAGTGACAATGGCTTATAGGAGCCAAGTGGAAATATATATTTATATACTATACTATCATGATCATAAAACAGCAAAGGTAAGATGTTATTTGTGTTTCTGGCTTCATGAAATAGGCCTTATTTTTACTCTTCTTCGGCTACTGGCAATGTTGCAAAGTCTGCTAGTTATAAGCGACTTTGAGATTGATTTTTTCTAAACCCATTTGCAAATCTCATGAGTCGTGGGTTGCGGCTTTTTGGGCTTGGTTTTGAACGTGAAGTTGCTTATTTGGGCTTGGTTTTCTTTTCAGGTGAAACCCCCTCATTATCTCCCAGCTCCCCAAAATAAAGCAAAAGGTAGGTAAATTGTCCTCCCCACGGCCCCGTTTCCTGGTTATGGCACCCACCCAAGATGACTCTGCAGACCCCAAACACACTCACATGCCAGAGCGGACAGCGGGAGAATGAGTTGCATCAACTGGAAAAATAGCGATACTGTATTGTAGTGCGGGTAAATTATGTTTTCACATCTTTTTCATCTGTGCCAGGCTTTAAGCTAATTTTTACATATGTGATTTCTGACCAGGAGAGATGATAGTTTTACACTGAGCCTGTCTGAATTGGCTCATGTGTGGCTTTGCTTTTAAACAGAGTTTAAAGGAAGTTTTTATTGACTATGATATTGTCATTTTGCTGTTACGTATGCAAAATGCACTTTTCTTCTGATCAGTTTAAAAGTACAAGTTATTCAAAGAATTTAAGGTATTCAAAATTTGTATGGTTAAAGTGTTTAGCCTAATTTTGCTGCTGCTCATATGTAATGCTATAATAATTGTATACATTTATACCGTTTACAAGTGGTCTGCATTACACAGTGTGGTGGGTTGCCCGTTGGGCATGTTTTCATAGAGCTGGTTGCTTGTTTCTCTCGCAAGATCTGGCAACACTGGCTGCTGGTTCAGTAAGATTTGCATATATAGAATTTTGGCCTTAATTTTTTGGTCCCTGCTCCTGAGCAGGTACGACAAGGCTGAGTAGGGACTACATGTGACACGAACAGACTGCTGTTCACTGATGAGATGAAATGAGAGGAGACATAAGAATGTTTTCCAAGAGGTAGTGCAGGGAAAAGTTAATAATACTCAAGGGTGACTACAATAATATTAAGGACCACAATGGCCGGAGCAAGTCAAACTGAAATCTAATTTTAATATTTACAAATCATAAACCACGCCTGAAGGCTGAAAGAAAAGAAAAAGGTCACATCAGCTTCTGAATTACACACAGGTAGGGGACGCTGTATTTAATAACACCCTAAACCAGCTGATCACACATAAAATCAGCTGTTCAGACACAAATCCATTTCTCCAAAACACACAAAACAATGCAACCATAAACAGCATTTTTGTTTGGAAATGCATTGAGGTCCTTAAGCAAACCACAGTTTGCAGGAGGAGGGAGCAGGCAGAGAGCAGCTGCTTATAATCAGACTGCCTTCATCGGATCAACCAGGAGGAAGATCCTGCTGAATCCGTGGAGAACGAATATGCAATGTCCAACCTAAGAGTGCGGTTTTGGACTATAAAATCCTTGTCCTTGTTATTGCCATGGATGATACAAAACTTCCTCATAAAGCCCAAAATTGTGACTTCTTCAGGCAAACTTTGGAGCTTCACCAGTCCAGACAGGAGCATCTCTCCTCTACGCTTCTCCTGTCACAACTCCTTCACATCAGAACCCCTGAGCCTTATTTTATAGGTTCTGGCTGGGATGCGGTCCAGATAATTATTCCAGTGGATCATTTTATGCATGAAATAAACATTCTTGAATAATACACTCTTGCATGCACAATTATACAAACATTATTTGTATATTGTTTATTAATGTTTTTATTGTTTCACGAAGATTAATTTAATGTGACAATGTCACACAGTAACGTTATTAGCGGAACAGCTGCTACACTGACAGGTGGAGGCGGGGCTTCAAGTCATAGTTCCAGACATCAATGGAAAGTCAACAGGTACCGTCCCGAGTATAGAGACAGGTGTACATAATCTCTGAACAGGTGTACATAACCCTCTGAACAGGTGTACTTGTCAGGTATATTGTCTGTGCATAGTAGGCAAGTAACAGACGGTGTAAAACCCATCCTGAACATCCGTTGACCTGTATTGTGTACTCAATGAAGGATTTTGCATTGTATAAATTGTGAACTGGGATTACTAGTAATTTTAAAAGTTCTTAAACAAAGGTGAGACCAGACGTTTTGGTCAAAGTTAACTGATAAGTCTGCCTCCCATTTCATAATAGCGAGGAGGGATATTGATTCATATGTTTTAGACAGTAATGGGGGGGGTGTTATCTTGTAATCTCTTCACCCTTCTTTCTCTCGTCCATTCTTTTCTCCTTCTCTCCCCTTTACCTTTTTTGCCCCACCTCTCTCTCTTTCATGCTTCTTATTTTTTTCCTTTTCTTTTCTGTCTCCATGTCCATAACAACTGAAATAATCCCAAAGCAGTTTCTAATCAAGTTTCTTTTATAAATATCAAGCAGAGCTTTAAAGTGTTGCTGTAATGCTCCACTTGTGAAAGTAAATTTGTTGGGCTTTTTCTTGGCACTCAGACAACAATTCTGAGCACTACTATGCTGGACAGGACACGGTTGAAAAAAAAAAAAAAAGAGGTGATCTAGCATTCGCTGTGGCCAGCCCAAGACTGTGGAATACCTTACCTCTACGTGTCAGCACTGATCAGAGCGTAGAATCTTTTGAATGTCTGTTAAAAATTGAACTCTTGTGTCAGGCCTTTGACTGATTGAATATGAGTTCTACAAGGTCTTGACTCTTCTGTCTTTTATGTAACGGACTGAATCCTGGGTGGCTGGCTGGGCGCACGAAAGGTCCAGGTTCTTCTGCCACCGGAGGTTGTCACCCTGTGGTACTCCTCTCTGTCAACTCTGGGGGTTCCTTAGCCATGGTCTCTGTTGTGGTGGTGTGGGTGGGGTGGGACAGGGCTTTGGCACTGGTTCAAAGCAGGGGCTTACCCCCTCCCCCCGCGGCAGTTTTAATGCATTTGAGACACATAGGGACTGGAGGCTGAGTTTGTCATGATTCTGATATCAGCAATATCGGCTCTCTGAAACACCTCCTCCGTCCCTAATTTCAACGCACTTTGGATATACACACTTGCAGTCATACCAGCTTTACACTGCAACACCTTAAAACAGACACACATGCATACACGACAAACTACGATGAGAGAGGTGCGGGGTGGTGGGGGTCTGCTGCAGTGGTGTTTGTGTGGGGACTCAGGCCTCATCGCAGCATGGTGGGTCCTGGCTGGTGTGGACTGAGCTGGGCCCTGGTCGGTGTCCTACTCTCACGACCTCCATGGGGCTATCAGAATGCGTGATGGCACGGTGCCCTCAACCTCCTCGGCCTTTCAGATTCACAGCTGATGTGGATTGCCAGTTGTTGTCTGGCAGGGTTGGGGTGCATGGGGCACTTAGTGCTTCCTGCTCCTTGGCAATGGGTGGATCTGCTACCAGCGGCTTGTGCGGGGCTTTGCCAGGTTGTGGGCTTGACCTGCGCTGGGGCACATGGTGGGTGAGTTGGGTAACTGGGTTTGGTAGCCTGCGTCTCTCCCTGAGATTCTCTGGTCTAGGTGCTGCTACCCCTGTGCTTCACTGATGACCTGCCTCCATGTCGGGTGTATGATTACTCTTTGGGGGTGCCCGGTGTCTGCCTGGTTAGGGTTGCTGTGGCCTCTGGATGCCAAGGCTATCTGCTCTTTGTTTCTCTTGGGTTCTGCAAAGTAACCCCTCTTCTCATCATTGTAACATCTTCGCAATTCCAGGTGACAAACCAGCACACACACACACACCCACCCACACACTTTTGTGGTTTTTATTTCCATTTTATTAAAATATAGAATGTTTGATTTATACCCTTCTCAATAATCAATGGAAAAATCTTTATGGAGTTACAGCAATAAAACCCTTCTAATAATTGCTAAGCAGATTTAGTCAAGTCTCCTCTGATATTTTGACGGTTTATCTTTAGTGATGAAGTCTAGGTCTTTCAGGTTGGTAGGCTTTTTTGCAGTTATTCTAATCTTTAGCTCTCTTCACAAATCCTCTATCAGATTCAAGTCAGGCCTCTGGTTCTGCAACTCTAAGACGTTATTATTACTTCCAGTAAAAATAAACATGTCTGCAAAATTAAAAGTACTAAACCTAAATCAGCCAGTGTTATGAATTCATTTGGGTTTAACTGTAATTTAATTTTCTCCTCAAATAACTGTAGCTTGTGTTTTCTTTGTTTACTCTTTTTTTCTCACTTATTAACTTTTTGACATCAAAGAGAAGTGAGATAGATGAAATATATCTTCAATATATCGATGTAATATATCTTAAAAATTAAAAATTAAAAAACAAGTTAACATACCCAATTTGGTACAGCCTCATTTAATTTGTTTCCCTTCACAACATAGATGTCCAGTTTTGGCAACGGGGCATCTCCAAGGTCTCCAGCAGTGCCCGACTCTTTCTGTCTAGTGTAGCCCATTGAGGCTTTGCCCAGGCCAAGCCTCAAAGGCAAATGCGCAACTGGATTCCAAGTGCATGCCAACAAGCCTCTAGCCCAGTTCTGACTCCTGGAGAAGGTCACAGTAACTCTAGTCTAGGCAAAGTACTTTGTCACTTGTTTTTGAAGTCATCCTAAAAGTCTGATCTCTCACTCAACACCAAATTGACATGGGGACTTCTAGGGCTGAACTGTCCTAGAGTGGAGAGGCTGCCTCTCCACTATGAAAGGAGGCAGTTAAGGTGTTTTCTTGCATCTGTTAAGGATGGCTTGTGGAGAGACCTCTAGGTAGTTCTGGGTCGTTACCTTGCCTGAATCTCTTTCTACTTTCTAGTATGAAAAGGAAGTGTTTTACTTCTATGATGGGTCTGTTGATTCAATCACAGCAGACTTTTTTCCTATTTTCAATTGTAACTTATGCAGAACTTCTGGCAATTCTTCTTTGATTTCTTGAGGTTAGGTAATGCTCTGAAAGTATAACTTCATTTAGTTAAGTTGGTCTAAAGCTGGGGACAGACTACCCAACTTTCACAGTCTTCACAGATTATAAAAAGTCTTGAAGTTCACACTAAAATAATATTTTTTAGCATGTTTTGGACTGACAGCCCAGGGATCACACACACCTCTGCCTGGTGAGAGATCACAGACATGATTTGTCAAACCAACTAAAGGAAGCTGAACGCACCAAACTCTTATAAGGTGTTACAGTTTGAAGGAAAACATACCAGTAGGTGGCGGTAAAGGAAGATAGTTTCAGAATTGGAATGGCTATATTTGTTTTCTGCTGCCCGCTAAATTGGTAAAAAATGTAATTCAAAATACTTAAAGTGAATTTCTCGACTGTGGTTTTTTTATTACTCTTATTGAGAGTTTGGATAATTTATTTTTTTGATGACTTTCCCCAACTAGTGCAGACCGATGCAGATTTCCCCAATAGGGAATCAGGGAGAAAATTGGGCAGAAAATTGTGAAGTGTGTCCCCATCTTCAGTCTCATGATGTTTATTACTTTTTTTGCTCAGCTTATTTTCTATGTCAGTTAATATTTGCCATATTTTCTTTGTATTAATGTCTGTGATTAAATTATGGTTTAATTGAATTGTTCCTCTTTCTTGGCTTTACCTAATTTTGTCTGAACCTGGAATATCTCGTGTCTAGTTGCTAGTTTTCGGTTCTACTCTGTGGTTTTGTATTTGACAAGTCACCTTGATGTCCTTAGTTACCCTTATTGGGTGAGGAAAATGGTGCATACCTGCTTTCTTTCTGGTCTTGGAGTTGTTGTTGTTCATCGTCATCTTCTTCGCCTTTTTAACACGCTGGTATCTCAGTGCATCACTCCTCTCAGACCCCAAATGGGCACTCGACGCACCTCGACGTTTTCTAAATGAAGCGAAGAGAGAAAGGGAAAATACACGGGTAACTCTAGGCCGATCGTGGTCACCAGTGTGTTTGTGCATCAAGGAGAGCACAACACTCCCCGCCCCCCAGCACTACTTGAGCTATAAAAAGGTGCAACACATTACCAAAGGGTCAATATGAGTTACTTCAATAAGTTTAGTTTAAGATCCAGTAAAAGATGAGCTTTACAACTTTTACAATCTTGAACATCATATGGAATAAAGCAAATATATTTAATTTATTATGAAAAGTCTGGATAAAATTTCAATATACATTAATTTGATGCATCTTGAAATATTATTTTCACTGAACAGTATAATCAATATTTTGCTCATATTTATACAAACAATATATATCCAAGTAAAGCAAAGTATTTCCTAACTCTAAAATCACCAATGGTCCCCTATAGTGCAGATTAGATCACTAAATGATATTTTACAAAGTATACATAAATACAACATTTAAACGAGCCTTCAACTGTTGGTTTCAGAGGAAAATTATTCCAGATTTTCAATGAGAAATATTAATTACAAAATGTTTGAAAGACTTTCTAATTGGATATTAACTGTATGAATGAAGCAACGCCACTCTGAAAATAACAGTTGCATATAGGGTTTCTTGTTTAGTATATATTCATCAACTCCCTCCTGTTAATGGAGGCACACAGAATTTGGCAACCCACAGATTTCTGCCACAAACACACAGAAAACGATTAGCATTGCAAAGAGGCCATCTTCCCACCGTGGCTGCGGAGAGAAACCAAATGTTGTTAGTAGAGGGGGAGAATCACAGCTGAGCGACAAAGCATCATCAATATGTGTCCATAGACATGGATACTGTCTACAATGGGCTTCACCATGCTGACAGGGGGAGAGATGGCGGGAGGGGAAAATGACTACTCAGGAACAGTCACATCATGAAAAATAAGCCAAAGAAATGCGAAGCACCAGGACAACAAATATAACAAGATTTTTTCCATATAATTGTTTTAGTTTTGAAACGGAGAAGCAATATTTAGCAATGGCATGCATGGCAGTTTGCACATGGAACATGACTTTAAAGGGGAATACATTCAAAAGTACTTCATTGGGCATTTCGGTCTATTAGTAGGGTATCGTTGACCCCTTAAGTGCCCGACTTCTGCAAAATATTTGTTCCTTAGAATAAAATCAAGTAGGTGAGTATCTATGGCAGGACACAGAGAAATCTGTTCTGCAGTCCAAGCTTACAAGTTCTAATGCACAGTTGCTGTATGCATAGTATTATGTAAATCCATGTGTCAACCAACAATAAGTGTCAGTTGTTGGGCTCAACAGATACATGGGGTGATTGCTGATCTAGACTTCTGTTGTTCAATAGCTTTTCAAAATCTGGGAAAATGTGTCTGCATTTTCAACAAAAAAACTGAAAAAACTTCTTAAACTTAGTTGAGAGTTAGAAATGTTAGAAATGTGCATCATCACTGCCAACAAAAAGCAACACCCTTTCTACTTTACTGTTGGGAAATGTAAAATGAAAAAATATTGTGAGCTAGAGTGACGACCCCATTGGACTCATACCTAAAAACGGCCACACCAATCTACGCTACGATTATTTATGCAGTATTTTAACAGTAAACGTTTAAATGTACAGTATTTCATAAGTTCAATTCAAATCAAAAATATTATATTAATTCCAAAGGGAAATTAAATATTCAAAATGCTTAACATAGTTAACATTTAAAATATTTAAGGTTTTTAACAATAAAATGAAAAAGTTCTCATGGGTTTTCCAACTAAGGGGTTTCAGTTGTTCAGGTTTTCCCATATCCAGGCAGCCAGCTCAAAGTCATGCCATTACGTGAATAAAAATGTCTCTTCTGCTAAATGTTTGACCCTCCCTTTGTTGTACTGAGTTTCTGCAGATGATCATAGTGCAGGGAAACAGCAAAAGTCACTGTCTTATTATGCCTGCAAACAGATGTCTACATACCAGGGCCCGTATTTACAAAAATTCTCGGAGTCCTCCCAGAGAACTTCTATCTTAGCCTAAAAAGTACTGCCAAAAAGTCCTAGCTAAAGAGTCATTAAGTTCGCTGCTGAGAGTGACTCTGAGCGAGACTACAGAAATTCCTATCTTAGTGAGGAGGTGTGGTTTACCCCAGTGACGCTGTCTTCTAAGAGCTGTGATTGGTTGTTAAAAGAAACAAAAAATAAAACAAATGCACTCCAAGTAATCAATGGCAAAAAATTAACCAATGATAGAATTTAAACTGGATTCAGAAATGTGTAAATAATGATGATGAACTTAGCAAAATTAAATTAACTGTCACACAGCATCAACATGTTTGAAAATTCAGCATTTTACTGTGATCTCCTTCTTGTTTAATGAGGTTTAGTTTGGTAAAATGACCAAAACTACACAGAGAAAAAAAGGAGGAGAAGCCCGAACTGAACAGAGGAGCAGAGCCTGCTGGTGGAGGAGAAGAGAAGAGTGTTGAAAAGTAGATTTGGCCCTGGGATCACGGTGCGAACAGGCATTCCCGAGCAGATCAGTGCGTCTTTCCCTCTGCTTTCAGGAACCAGCCTGAAATGTGAGCAGCGCTGGTGCCTGCTGCGATCAGAAGCTAGAGAAGAGACAGCAGCACACCAGCAAACTTCTCCAAAGATGGGGAGCGTTGTAGATGACCATTTAGGCTTAGGCTGCTGACATCATCATGTACAATACAGCAAATACTTCATTTTCATCTTCCTTCTATGTATATAGTGCTTAGGTTATTGTACTGTTGTCTAGAGTTTGTATGTATGTGTCACCTATCTCCAGCAGTCTATGGGCGGGAGGCGGGGTACACCCTGGACAGGTCGCCAGTCCATCGCAGGGCAACACACAAACAACCATGCACACACTCATTCATAATTAATTCACCTAAAGGCAATTTGGAGAGACCAATTAACCTAACGGGCATGTCTTTGGACTGTAGGAGGAAGCCGGAGTACCCACGCATGCATGGGGAGAACATGCAAACTTCATGCACCACCGTGCAGCCCTATATATATATAAATATATAAACAGGGGTTGGACAATGAAACTGAAACACCTGGTTTTAGACCACAATAATTTATTAGTATGGTGTAGGGCCTCCTTTTGCGGCCAATACAGCGTCAATTCGTCTTGGGAATGACATATACAAGTCCTGCACAGTGGTCAGAGGGATTTTAAGCCATTCTTCTTGCAGGATAGTGGCCAGGTCACTACGTGATCCTGGTGGAGGAAAACGTTTCCTTACTCGCTCCTCCAAAACACCCCAAAGTGGCTCAATAATATTTAGATCTGGTGACTGTGCAGGCCATGGGAGATGTTCAACTTCACTTTCATGTTCATCAAACCAATCTTTCACCAGTCTTGCTGTGTGTATTGGTGCATTGTCATCATGATGCACGGCACCGCCTTCAGGATACAATGTTTGAACCATTGGATGCACATGGTCCTCAAGAATGGTTCGGTAGTCCTTGGCAGTGACGCGCCCTTCTAGCACAAGTATTGGGCCAAGGGAATGCCATGATATGGCAGCCCAAACCATCACTGATCCACCCCCATGCTTCACTCTGGGCATGCAACAGTCTGGGTGGTACGCTTCTATGGGGCTTCTCCACACCGTAATTCTCCCGGATGTGGGGAAAACAGTAAAGGTGGACTCAAGGTTTGGCTATAGCAACCGGCCGTGTATATTGACCCTGTGGAGCTCCCGACGGACAGTTCTGGTGGAAACAGGAGAGTTGAGGTGCACATTTAATTCTGCCGTGATTTGGGCAGCCGTGGTTTTATGTTTTTTGGATACAATCCGGGTTAGCACCCGAACATCCCTTTCAGACAGCCTCCTCTTGCATCCACAGTTAATCCTATTGGATGTGGTTCGTCCTTCTTGGTGGTATGCTGACATTACCCTGGATACCGTGGCTCTTGATACATCACAAAGATTTGCTGTCTTGGTCACAGATGCGCCAGCAAGACGAGCACCAACAATTTGTCCTCTTTTGAACTCTGGTATGTCACCCATAATGTTGTGTGCATTTCAATATTTTGAGCAAAACTGTGCTCTTACCCTGCTAATTGAACCTTCACACTCTGCTCTTACTGGTGCAATGTGCAATCAATGAAGACTGGCTACCAGGCTGGTCCAATTTAGTCATGAAACCTCCCACACTAAAATGACAGGTGTTTCAGTTTCATTGTCCAACCCCTGTATATATGTAATAAATATTTATTTATGTTTTCTTTTTTTTAGAGTTTTTCCAATTTTTTCCAAATATATTTTTTATAGCATTTTATAGTCTGTAAATATTTAAATAATCTATTACAAGCGATATTGTTTGTAATTTTGTTCATGTTTTATTCATGGTAATTCATTATTGTTTCTATTATTTATTTATCCTTCCTAATATTACCTTACTGTAAGACAAGTCTGTCCTGCCGCTGAAACTATTTAATTTCCCCCTAGGGGGATAATAAAGGTAATCTTATCTCTAAATTAATAATTGTATGATTGTTATAGAAGTTTATGTGCTCATTTATTCGACTGGATCCCTGCATGATCAAGCCAGTAGTGCCTTATTAATTCACTGTTGTTCATTGTACAGAGAATATCTCTCCTTTCTCCGCCATCCTCCCTGCTTAAGACACTCTTAGGCTCACTAAAAGTCCTCCTAACTACTCTTAACATTTCCTCACCTTAGGAGCTCTCTTAAAGCCTAAGATGCTTCGTGAATAACTATTATCTTACCCTGGGAAAATTCTAAGAAAAATCTTAGAATTTGAGAAATTCTAAGATTTATCTTAGAATGACGTCACTAGGAGCTACTTTTAGTCTTAGGATTTTTTGTAAATACGGCCCCAGAAGTCTAATTTAGAAATACTGTTTTCAATACCAGCCTCTACATGTTAATTTTCCTTACACTGTGGAACTGCATTTCTGATTTCTGATCAGTATTTGTAAGCAAGTGGTAAGGGACATTACATATGTTACATAAGTCATTTTAAGCAGGATTTTTAGACACCAGATGGCGATACTGCAAATGCAAATGTTTTTGTATACTGACCTAAAAGCAGTTGGAAGATGAAAGACAGTGAGGTGCTATTATTTTAGTGCTAATCAACTTTTACTGAAGCTGAGCTCAGTGTTCTTATGGTTTAATTTAAAAATTAGGGAGAAAAAAATTATACTAACTCGGTAGGTTTAAGCCTGGCTCTAACATAATTTGTTGTTGGTTACCAAGCACTGCGACCGCTTTGCGAGCTCCCGGTCACTTTGACCATGAGGCGCAGTGACGAATACACACGCAGCCAATTGAAACAGAGTCATCAGCTGGAAAGAACAGAAAGTAAAATGGTTGATATTGTGCGTTTCTGAATTACCTGAAATTTTTAACACAAGTTCGAAACTGTACAGGGACATCGAGAAAAACGCAGCAGCATGGAAACAAATTTGCTGCCAAGTAGGCATGTCAGGTGTGTTTTAAGTCAGACAGCTTATTTTAGGTTAGGCAATGGAATCTGATGCTGTGAAAACGGAGCTCTTTCACAAGCCTGAACTCCCCAAGCTGCTCTCTGGAACTGAAGGTTTCGTGAACCCACAGCCTCATCTTCCTTGCTGCATACATGTTTACATGCTACTGATGTCAATCGAATGGTGCCGCCAATCCAGCCAGCACAGTGCCTTGTGGTGAACAGCTCGTGCAGCGCAACTGCGCTGAACCCAGCGACAAGCACAGCGCAAACTGTGTCCTGTCTGAAAGTCCCTTTAGAGTTATTGTAGAAAATATGTGATCTAATATATGTAGTCACCAAAAATACTATCATTATTAAAATTTCGTATTCATTATGATACATGTCTTCTTACCCATCTATGTTATTCGTGAAAATACTTCAAACCTGAAAACTGCTGACCTATATTGTTTGATGACCTGCATATATTTAATTGCATGTGTTGTAGTCCTTCTGAAAAACTGATGAGTCAACATTTTAGCACTCTTTAAAGAAATCATTAGACAATGAATAGGCTGATTCAGCAATCCCACCTTAGTCTTTGCAGAAACAGCACTATGTCATCTTTTGGGTTTTAAGGATTATGCTTAATATTTTTGGAATAAAAGATGTGATCACTGTGACAACATGCTAAGTTGTCTATCTGGCTTCTGGAAGGAACACAGTGTTGATAAGGCTGGTGTTTCAAAGCAGATTATTTTGCAAACTTTATATCCCAAAACAGGGGAACAAAGGCAACGGCAGGAAACACTGAGAGCAGACGGTTCTGTTTTTAATAAGTTGATGATTGTTAAATCTTAAATGAGTTGGAAGGCTCACTTTAATGTGCTGAAGTCTACAGTGTACATTGCACTCCATGCCCTCTCCCACTGTACTATACCTTTTTTGTGAACCTTAACCTAAAGCCCCTTTCAGATCATCCTTTCATTTCCTGATTTCCACATATACATGTGTTTATAATGCTAAGCAATCAATGGGCAAAGTTCCAGCACAGAATCAGGGGTTAAATTTAACCAACCAACACTGCACCCATGATCCACCTCAAGAAGTAGTCATAACCTGTAACCACTATGATCTGTAAGAGGTAATATGGGACTGCAGAACGAGTGCGATGTAGTGATATGACATAAAGCCAATTGGTAGCAGCCGCTCCAGCAGCACTGTCTGCGGTGCACACAGAGCAGAGATCTTGTAGATGTTAATGCAAATAATAACATGCTGAGGATGGCACACACCACCTTTGTTTTTATTTAAGGTACTGAATGCATTCAGAAAGCCTACATGAGCACTGTGTGTGTGGGTTCCTAGAAGGATAATCTTGCATGTTTTACACAGATGATCCTGCGAGTTGTAGGCCACGCCCCTTTGATTCTGTAGCCACAACTGCGTGATCTGAAAACGCCACGTATCTAAGGCCTGTAATCTTAGCAGATCATTTTTATGATAGGAAAGGACACAGATCCATAATGGGGAATTTGTGGTTGTGTTTATTGCCAATCTATCTGAAAGAAGCTAAAGTCACAACAATCAGTACGTTTTATAGGGATGGGTCAAACAGGAAAGAAAACCCAAGGCTTAGGCATCAGTTTACTCAGCTTCTGCAAATAATAAACTTTAGTCTCTTACTTAATGGAACTGAGTTGCTGCCGTATTAACTTGAGACTAATCATAGATATTAACTAACTATGACTTACTAAGGTTCATAAAGATAATATCTGTGACATAAATATAAAATATATAAATAAAATATAAATAAACATAAATGTGACGCTAAAAAAACATTTATCTTTACAAACCTTAACACACCACTGCATTGCCTTGCAAAAGTATTCATACCTCTTGAACTTTTCCATACATTACAACATAAACCTGAATGTATTTTTTTAGTATTATACGTGATACAGCTGCAAATTTTTGTTATATACACAAAGTAGGTGATAATTGTGAAAAGAAAAGATTAAATGGATTTAGATATTTTTACAAATAAAAATCTGAATAAAATAAATAAAATCAACAATCTAAAAAGAGTAATGTGCAGTTGTAATTAGCCCCCTTACTCAGAGTCCTTTTGATAAAATCCAGCGCAACCAGTGCAGTGTGTTGAAAAGTCACCTAATTAGTGAGCAGCTGTTATGTGAAAGCCTTAGAGGTTTGTTAGAGAACATTAGAGAACAAACGAACAAACAGCATCATAAAGACCAAGAAACACAGCAGACAGGTCATGGAGAAAGTTGTGAAGAAGTTTAAAGCAGAGTTAGAAAACAATATTGAAAGTGGAAAAAGTATGTCAAAACCGAAAACTTACTAAGACAGGGCTGTCCACCGAAACTGACAGGCCAGGCAATACAACATTAATCAGAGAAGCAGCCAGGAGGCCTTTGGTATCCCCAAAGGAGCTAAGGAAATCTTCTAGTTAATTAGGAGAATCTGTTGACAGGACAACTATTACTGGTCTTTCTGGTGGAGTGGCAAGATAAAAAGCCAGTGTTGAAAGATAGCCTAATGAACTCTTGTTTGAAATTTGCCAAAAGCCATGTAGCAGACAGCAAACATGTGGAAGAAGGTGCTCTGGTCAGATAAGGTCAAAACTGGATTTACTGGCCTGCCTTCAAAACAATATGTCTGGAGAACAACTAACAATTCACATCACCCTGAAGACACTTTTTCCTCCTTGAAGCATGGTGGTAACAGCATCATGGTGTGGGAATGGGTTTTCTTCAGCAGCAACAAACAAGCAGGTCAGAGGTCATAGAAAGATGCATGGAGTTGAATACAAGGCAATCCTGAAAAAAACCTCATTAGAGTCTGCCAAGGTACAACAACCTTAAACATACAGCAAGAGCTACAATGGAATAGTTTAGATCAAAGCATATTTGTGTCTTAGAATAGTCCAGGCAAAGTCCAAACCTAAATCCAATTGAAAATCTGTGGCAAGACTTGAAGAATACTGTTCACAGTCGATTACAATCCAATTTGAATGAGCTTGAGCAACTCAGAGAAGAAGAATGGGCAAAAATATAAGTAGGTAATGCCATATCCCAAAAGTCTTGCAGAACAAGGTGATTCGACAAATTATTGACTGAGGGGTTGAAACCACATACATGCTACACTTTCAAAGGAGGTTTTGTAAAAAAAATGAACATCATATTTGCTTTTCCTTCCTTCAAGGTGTATGAGTACTTTTGCAAGACATTGTTTGTTAGAAGGTGTGAAGCAGATAGTCACTTAAGACAAAGGCTGGACTAAAACCACCATCTGATTATTCTATCCACTTGGAGTCTAATTATGTTAAAACAGAATGCTTACGAAAGCTTATGGTAACAGTGCTTAGTCTTTAGTTGGATTCAAAACTCCAAAAAGACCTGGTACATGTATGAATAACAACCCGTAGTGATGTGTTAACATAGGGTACATTGTTCTGTGGTAAGGATTATATTGGACAGACCGGCTGTATGTAATTGTAGTCAATTAACAAACAACTCCAGCATGTCAAGGAACCAAGTCCTGTTGCTGATACCTCTTTGTCCTGATCTCTCGGATAACGGATGCAATATGCATGTCAATCAGAATGCATAATGTACTTAAGACTGCAGAACGTAAAATGCATAGCCACTTTGACAAAAAGAAAAAAATTAAACACAAAAAAATTACATGTACTAAGTGACAGAAGGAACAAATCAAACAAAGACTCAAAGTCTTGTATTCCCCTTTAAAGGACGAGGTGATCAAAAAGTCCCACCTGCTAACCCCCCCCTTTCAGACATGGATCCAACCCTTACCTATTGCGGTGTAGAGGACCTGGTCACAACAACGCTGCCCAGATAGCTGAGATCAATCAAAAACAAAGCAGGTAAGACTCCAGGAGTCATTAAGAACCACCACACTGCCCCTAATTCATAATGATGGAGACATTGCAGTACATGAGAAGCGGACAGGCCCTGTGACACACTTTGCCCAAAAACCTCTCCTTGGTAATCAGACCTGGGGGTGACCTGGTAAGACTTAAAAGTTTGTGGAAAAAGAGTGATAGAAAGGGAAAAGGAAGGTGGGTAGGAACAATCTGAGAGGTTGGAAGGTAAGGTAGATTTGATCATGCAATCAAAGGCTGAGGATGGGCCGCAGGGCCTGCCAAGATGGACTCTTCTTAAAGCATCCTTCTGCTTAATAAAGGCACTTTGAAAGGCTTGGAACTAAGCATAATGGTGTTTTTTTAAGGGAATTAATTAGATGAATAATATGGGGTTCCGCCTGTTAAGTGAAAGCAGGGTAATGCATGATACAGATGGAAAAAACTAGGATCTTAAATGATGTCTACTATAAGGACTGCAGCTAGGACTTATATGAAATCTATGAATACAATGCATTCCAATCCAACTAATTATTTGCTTGTATTAGTTTCAAGTGTTTTTCTTTTATTACCTTATTTAAATGCTTTACTTTTTTTAGCTGGTCAACTTGGAGACAGTGCCTCACAGATGTAGTGAGTGAATACCTCAAACTTGATGTCTGAGATGAACAGCAGCATTGGCAAAACTCAAATTACGAGTTAACATCCCAGAATGCCAATGTATTTAAAAAAGTAGCTTGCTTAGAGTTATATAGTTTTTATTTTCCGATCTTATAAAACAAAACCCAACTATTAAAACCATGATCCAATGGATAATTTTAAAAACAGATAGATAGAACGTTGGTAGCCAAATTTTAGAGCAACGTCCCACATTAAAGCATTATGGGTTAAGGCAGATGACACAAATGGCATCCCTCTCTGCATGCCTAACAGACCTACCCTGAAGCTGACAATTGGGGTGGAGAGGGCTCAGATGGAAGGATCTCCTCCTCAGTCCTTCTATGAGCTGGCATCTGCCCAAATATGCTGCTGCTTGCCATGGGTGGCGATGGGGACTGGGAAGCTGGGTAACTGGTTGCAGCGGTGGCAAAAGCCATGTGGGAACGGTAGCTGGGGCTTGCTGTCCTGCTACCCTGACCATGAGCAGGTGATGAGGATGGGGATGATCTCCTTGAAAAGCTGGCTGTAGAAGGAGGAAGGAGGGTAATCTCAGACATCCCTGGGGGTATGGAAGGCTGCACTATGCTTGGACGTGGACGTGGGCGTACTACAATCTCTGGGGAGCCCTCTTGAGAGCTAAGGGGGCTTTGGGTAAGAGGTGAAAGCCGAGAGGGTTGAAGAACCACCTGATGCAAGCCATCCATCCTACGAGTCTGCCTGGGACTAAAACGAGGTGTGGTTTCAAACCATCGTGTATCCAGGTTACTGAATGTGCTAGGGACAATATGAGCCATTGGATCAGTATAAGACAAAACTGGCACACCCATTCTATGGCCTGAAGGTCTTAGCTGCCCTAAATGTGCCTCTTGCATAGCTAAATGCCTGGCTGGGGAGCCATGAGGCCTGGCCTTGCTGGGAGACTTGCTTGTATGACTCTTTGGGGCCTCACGTGGCAGGACTGCTGGGTAGGTAGGCATTGGAAGGGAAGAATGCTGGAACGCACTAAGGGGAAGAACATGAGGTGGAGAGGCATACGAAGGGTCATGGCGGGGATGTAAAGGGTGGTGTGGGGGAAAAATAAAGTGAGGCCCCTCCAGACTTGAAAAGGTAAAATCTAGTCCCTGCCAAATCTCTGGTGAATGAGAGGAAGAGGTCAATGTCAGAGGAAGCGGGAAACTTGACACAGGATATTGTGGAAAATCACCCTCGCCAATTTCTTCGGGAATCATGGGGTGTGCAAAAGGACCCTCAGCAAAGTATGGAGGAGAGGACATGACAGACCTCAGAGGGCTGGTATCAGGCATGTAAAAAGGAGGAGGGGGATCATGATCTCCAGGTGGTCCTAGATAGCCATAGAAAGCTCTATGGTGGAGAGAGCCTCGGATCTGTCCTGTGGCCTGGAGTTGACTGCTCTCCATGATAGTCATACCTTCAAAGGGCCTGTGAAAACGGGGACTGTAGGCTGGAGGCTGGAGGTATGATTCCTGACTGGAGATTGGGGAAATCTGGTGAGGACGAAGTGGTGCCATAACTGGCGGAAGAGGCCTGGGATCGTCATTTTCTTCATCTGATTGCCGGAATTCAGGATAAAGATCTGATTCTTCCACAAAGGGAAAGCCCTCAATACGCCGGGACTTGACTGACATTTCTGCATCAGTAGGATCAATGACAAAACGTCCATCTGGGCCTCGACTGATAAGTTCAATAGGTGTTGTTGGTTCAGCTTCATGTTTGGACATGTACCTCTTGCTTGTTATTGCTCTTTTGGTCTTCTTGTATAAGGATAAGTCTTCCTTCTTTCCTGGACTGGGAGGTGGTTTCCTTCCACGCTGGTCATGACTGTCTTCAGATGACTCTGATGGGGATGCCTTTGAATGTATGCTCTCCGGACTCACCTTTCCTGAAGATGACCTATGTCAAAAATACAGAAGTAAATACAAGAACATTTAAAGAGCTAGTATTTTCTGACTCACAGATGGTGCTGAAGACTTTTTCACCTGCATTAAAATTAAACATGTGACATTAAAGAAGACAGCGCTTATATTTAGGAATAAGGAACATAAGGGTTGTACTTCAAAACACCTACTTAATAAAAAGTCATTTACAAACATGGATAACCAGCAACATGCTGCATTATCATTTTCAGGCTTTAGTGTAGTGCAAAATATAAAGTTATCCTAGACCCATTTTACAGAGTGAGGATGCAGATGTTCGGTGACACATGGCAGCAGTTTCTCTTGCAGTCAGGGTGGTGCACAGAAGAAAGGGATATTACACAATTATGACACACCGAAGAAAATCATGCTGAACTCAAATACAAGTATTTAAGAACAATCACCTGACAACAACAAACTGCATTAAAAGCCTATTTTGATTCAATCACCATGTACTACATGACACTACACTTTTCCACAGTTTTAAAACAATAAACAGTTTTCACAATTAAAATATTGGCAAATGTACATATATTTCAAGGCAAGCTATAAGTGAGCAAAACGTCAGTTTATTTAACAGTACCAATAAAAAATGTAAAAACCCCAAACCCCATCATCCAAAAACATGGTTAGCTGGTTACACAACTACAAAGCCACAGTTTTAAAATTCATTAGAATTAGAATGGTAGGAATATAAACATACCTGTTTGGACTTAGCTTTGGTGTCAGGTATAAAAACAACTTGCTGAACCACATTCAGAACCAAATGTAAATCATGCAATTCAGGAATATCAGAAATGGAAATATTCTGGTTTTGTTTCAGATCTAGGCGGCAGCCTGTAGCTTTCATCAACACCAATATAACACCAACTGGTATCCCAGGTAGGTTTGTGGGAAACTAGAGCAACTGATTAAAAACTCAGACAGAGCAGTAAGAATAGAACTAATTTTAGTTTGACACAACACTAACATTTGTCAAAACAAGTTTAAAACTCAGCTGAGTTGGACATTTTTGCAAAGTCAATTCTATGTTGACATTCCCTCCAAATAACAGAGCTAACGCTTTCCAAGTTCAGGAATGAGAGGAATATTGGTTTAAATGTCTATAGCTGCTGGCGGTGTAAAGGTAAATGTATTCATACCTAATTGTTATGTGTCATACTGTTACAAAAATGTCATATATATTACTTAGAGGTAATTATGGCTCACGTCGAAAGGAGAACATAATTCACCCAAAATTTCTGACAGAAAATGTGTACACTTAGATATTGTCCAACACTCCTTACCAAAGCAATGCATTCATTTTTTGACAATGATAATACACAAGATTTTCAAGATCTCCCAGCTTGCTTAAATCCAGAAGTAGCAATATCATTTTGTTTTCAGGTTATTTGCAACAGAAGTGGAATACAAGTGGTGGAGTATGGAAAATCAACAGGTCAGCAGGTATGCAATGAGACAGTGTCACATCGAGTGAGTATTGAATTTAGCATCAGAAAACCTTATTTCATTATGTTTTACCTTTTATTCTGTGAACTGACAAAAATAACTTTTTTTTTACTTTTTGTACTATTTTAAAAAAGACAGACACCTTCAGTTTTACACTTAATCCAGCCTATTTTAACCTATGGCTTGTAAGACACTGTTTAGTTCAAACTGGATGAAAGTTTCTGAAGCATCAATCTTGTCTGGCTGTATGTAGGCGGCTACCCAGGAGCGCCTTTCTGCTTTTAAGTCTTGGCATATTTGCGACGTTTTTTTTCTATATAAACTATGTTTTGTGGTGCTGAACATGCATGAAACAATGACCCCACTACAGAGGTACAAACCATACTGGGATTTCCAATATGTATATGTTACAATCTTTAATAATTTAACTGTACAGTAAACATACCCTCCTGTTTTTATATTTCTGTTAGAAGTTTTTATCAGAAGAAGGAAATTAAATTCATAATATTCTGTTTATGTTCCATGCAGCAGAAACATGACAAATCACTGCGTTGTCAGCTGTTTGAAGTCACAGAGTGGTCATGTTATTTATGAATCACTACTAATTTCTTTTTCTTGTAGACTGGCTCATCAATTAAACGTGTAATTGTGTCTAAAGATGATATCACTATTCCTCTCTTTCTCTAAAATAAAGGTAAGTGTGGGAGTAACTTTCATCTATTTGAGGACAAAATGTAGAATAAGACCATTTAAACTTCACTGATTGAATAAAAGCTCTGTTATTAACTTTCAATTTAATTTACTGTATATTTCTTTCTAAAGTTGTTTAATTACTGTAGACTAAAGCACACATGATGTCTATAAGCATCTTAGAAACTATTTGTCTGGTAGAACACAGTGTGTGCAATCAGCAGGATCCTGCTCTTCAGTTGTCCCCATATCAAATGGTGTTCCTCAGGGTTCAACTCTAGGACCACTGCTGTATGATGAATATGTTAATAACCTTTGTCAGGATTTACAACATGTAATGCATCACCTTTATGCAGATGATGCTGTCATCTACTGCTCTTCTAATTCTGTGGTGCAAACTTGGTTCAGACTTCTTTTAACAGAGTCCTGTCACATCTGGCACAACTTTAACTACTGCTGAATCTTAAGAAGTCCAGGCTTATGTTGTTATGTTGGTAAGTCATGACCAATATCTTTTCCTGCAATTAAAATGGATATTGTGCCCACCATTGTCATTTGTACGCAGCTGCTGGCCATCCTTTTCTGTCTGTCCGTAGACATTCACATCGGCTGCTATTTGTGTACAAATGCAGTCCGAGACTACTCCTTTCCTACCTGACTGCTATTATGACAAGGCCCCTCAATCATCACGGACTGCGTTCTCAGGCTTTTTTTCACCTGACTCTTCCAGTTCACAGAGTCAGAACTGAACTGGGCAGGCTTTTAAATGTGTCATCCCCTCTGCTTTGAATGAATTCCAGAAAGACTAAACGCTGACAGAGCTGGTGACTGTTGGTGAATTCAGGACACTCTTGAATTCTTGTCACCAGGAAAGAGACAGTTTAACTTCTTGCAACTACATGTATGAATGTATTTTGTTTTATTGTAACTCTGCTACTGTCTTGTCAGATCTCTCTTGGAAAAGATGTTTCTAATCTCAGTTAGGCTTTACCTGTTTAAATACAGGTCATATATTTGAACTCTCAGAAGTAGCAGCACCGAGGTTTTTCAGTTCAAAGTTGAGGATGACAACAAAAAATGTTTCAGTTTACATGTAGAAGAAAATAATTTTGCAGAGACTATGCCATACTGAGCTTGTACAGCAATTAATACAAAAAGTAAACAGCGTAAAGGATATCCCTAAAAGGAACTTTACGATTTTAAAAAAACAAACATGTGGCCCTGTACCCCTGTTGTTGAGTATAAATTATGGTTCTTTGCTGCATGTGATTACTGCTACTATTTTGTTCAAATGTAAACTTTATAGTCTTCTCATTTGTAAAAATTTGGAGGGACACAAACAACATTACTAATCTTTTTTGTCTACCTGACAATAAATACAGTAAAATGCTGCTTCTTTCACATTGTTCAGACTGCAGACACATCATCTTTTCTGTCTATTCAATAAAAACTTGCTTTGCATTACAGATCCTGTCCGAAATAACAGGAATATGTGGCAAATGGACATTTAACAATTTTTTGTGGTAACAAAAAATAAATAAATAAATAAATTTAATTTTATATAGTTTTTTTCTAAGTCTTCTCTAAAGTTGAAATTTTGGTTTTGTGTAACCATCTAGACTTGACAACTTTTTAGAAACCTACTATTTCCATAGCCACTATTGCTTTCTACAATACAAACCATAGGCACCACAGTGATGTTTGTGTTTTTCTACATCTGTCTCACTTTGTCCTAACTCCGTAACTACAAAATTTCAAACATGCTAAAGAACGTGTTGACTGGTAGGAGATGGTAGTAAAAAAACATGAGCCACCATTATCTTTAGCCCAATACTGATTTTGCTCTGCTCAGGATGTTCTTCCTCTGAGTTTTAAAGTTGTTAATGTTGACATTATCCACAGGTTAGGCATTGGGTGTACAGTAACTTTGTTCCTTAATGTGGACCACGAAGAAAAATATTTTATCAATAGTGTTATATTTACCCTTCCGCTCTGCATTGTACACATAGGAACTGTTGTTCTTTGTTAGTGTTTAAAGCTAAGCTCACTCCCACTTCCTCATAACAAACCATGGTTCTCATACTAATTCACGCTGAAGTGTGAATTTGTATAAGAATTTGTATAAGACCACTGACAATGAAAAAAAATAAATAATACAAACCTCTTCAGTGTTGGTCTAGAATTTTAGTTGCTAGACTGCATGTTACAATTACCGTCTATACTGGCCAGTATTGTTGTTGCCTGGTTGGGACATTTGGCTGGAAGCATGCAGACAGGGCTTTAAGGATCAAAGTGCATATGGGATTACGTAGTGTGCAAGACCAGGGAGACAACAGTTGGCACACTCACTGAGGACTGGAAGATTGTGGCTTGTACTGTGCAGCCAACCCTTCCCAGTAGGACTCAATGCTGGGAAAGAAACTAATTGGACTCCTGTAGAGGTGGGGAGAGTAGACAGTAAGAAGTCCAGAAGATATGAGGGCTAAACGGTGGTTTGTTAATGAGAGGCATGATTAAAAAAGAAGGGTAGAGGAGAAAGTTTCATTAAAATGGAAAAGAGGCATTAATGATTCAGAAATCATCTGATAGAAGTACTGGACAAATAAAGGCATGAAAAATGTCATGATAGAAAAAGAATATAAAGACCTGGAACTACACTGACTTTTATAAAATGACAAAATCCTCCTTTTAAAGTCTTATCCACCACCAGAATCCAAAACAATGAAACATGCATTTATTAGAACAAATGAAACATCATAAACAATTTTTATGTCAATTTGGGCTATAAACAGAAAAATGAAAGTTCTTTGTCCAGCAGGTGTTTAAAGAAAACCAACAGATGTGGTTTATTGCAAAAGTTTAACCTTTGATTAACAAAAAATATTTTTTTCGTAACATTTTACATTTGTACAAAAGTTCACACACACAGGTACTGGCATTAATGTTAAAGCTTCACAAAAAACTTTATAGAAACATGTTTGTTTGAAAAAAAATGGTCTTGACTGTTTTGTTGTGTCATTTATGTCCTATCAACAAGTTGTCTGCATTGTGAGGCTCAGTGCATGCACAAAAAAGCTTGTGGAAGTAACCAGCTGTAGAGCACAGCATTCAGGTCAGCCAGTGGAAAGGCACACAGTAAAGAAAATGGAGATCCAGAAGTGGTAACACGAGCAATATGTTGCCTCATGTACAGATATAATGTTTCTCAGTTGACAGCACGTGAAGTCAGAAAGAACAACCCCTAGTCCCCCCACTGCACAGCCAACAGATCCAATTTATTTTCAGTTTTATGTATTTAATTTATTCTAAATTTAATAAATTCAGTCCAATTTATCTTAATACTTTCAATCCCACCTAATCCGATTTGAATTCAGTAAAATGTAGTTTAGTTCCATCCAATCATAATACAATGCAGTCAAATTTAGAGGATCATAAAAAGCCAATCAGTGAAAAAAATATATGTGAAAGAAAACATATGAAACCAGCTACTTCCACTGAATCTTATATTGCTATAATCCTAATAAAGTACATGTTTTTCTTAAAATCCAGACAGAAACTAATTACAACAAAGGTTTTACAGAGTCACTCCCAGTGGCGCTGGAGCTTAACAAACCTCATGATGAGTCAAGTACATTGATTTCAGATGTAACTGGGATGAAATATAATTTGCTGAAAAATCTAGAAAAAATAAACAATGTATACAGGTATGCCAAGAAAAGCAGTACAGAGTTTAAAATAATAAAACAAAATGTTGTACCTGGTTAAATAAAGGTTAATAAAATAATATATTAGAAGGATTTCAATAATCAAATTCAGTAATTTATTATGGGAGTTTATGACAGGTACACAGAATCTGAATTCCATTTTAGCAATAAACAAATATTTTTTTCCAGGTTCTGTACATGATAAAGCCGATCTGAAGCTCCTTACAATTGCGCTAATACTACTTCACAGCAGCCTGTTAAATTAGACTTACTGATTAAGTTATTTTGGGTGTTAGTACAGTAGCCCTGCGCTTTGGTTCTACTGTTTCTACGGTGCGCTGCTTTCTTTCTTCTCCCTCACATTGTCGATGATCCACTTTCTAGTCATGTGTTCAGACCGTCCGGCACCTCAGGAGATGCTTTGCCAACACTGTTCACAGTGGAAGTGGGTAGCTGCTGACCTCGGCGGGAGACATTATCGGGCGGTGGAATGAATATCTCCTCAACCCTGCCATCACGCCGTCCATGGTGGAAGCAGAGACTGGGGTCTTGGAGTTGGACTCATTTATCACCCAGGTTGAAGTCACCAAGGTGGTCAAAAAGCTACGCGGTGGAAAGGCGGCCAGGGACAATGCATCTGGAATGGCAGAGCAGGATAGTGGTCCTCCTTGGCAAGAAGGGGGATCGGAGGGTGTGTTCCAACTATTCAGTTTCAATTCAATTCTGTTTTATTTATATAGCGCCAATTCACAACACATGTCGTCTCAAGGCACTTTACAAAGTCAACTCAATCGAATCATACAGATTTCAACAGTGCAGTTGGATTCAGTTTATTACTTGTACTGGTTAAAAGTTTTTCTATGTAAGGAAACCCAGCAGATTGCATCGAGTCAGTGACTCGATGCAATCTGCAATCGCACCCCTCAGCCTCCCTGGTGAGACCTATGCCAGGGTGTTGGAGAGAAGAGTCTGCCTAATAGTCAAACCTCAGCTTCAGGAGGAGCAATGTGGTATTCGTCCCGGCCGTGGAACACTGGACCAGCTCTACACCATACAGGGTGCATGAGGGATCGTAGGAGTTTGCCCAACTGGTCCACACGTGTTTTGTGGACTTGAAAAAGGGATTCGACAGTGTCCCTCGTGGTGCCTTGTGGGGGATGCTCCAGGATTACGAAGTCGAGGGCCTTTTATTAGGGGCCATACGGTCTCTGTACAAGCGGAGCAGAAGTTTGGTCCCGTGCCAAGTCGGACCTGTTCCCGGTGTATGTTGAACTCTGGCAGGGCTGCCCTTTGTCACCCGTCCTGGTCATAACTTTTATGGACAGGATTTCTAGGTGCAGCCAAGGGATCTGGTTTGGGGACCAGTGGATTTTGTCTCTCCTTTTTGCAGAAGATGCGGTCCTGCTGGCCCCCTCTAGCTAAGACCTACAGTGACTGAAAGAACGAGATCCCGGATTCAAGTTGCTGAAATGAGCTTCTTCCGCAGGGTGGCAGGACACTACCTTAGAGATAGCGTGAGGAGCTTGAAGTAGAGCCGCTGCTCTTCCACATTTGAGAGGAGTCAGTTAAGATGGCTCGGGCATCTGTTCCGAATGCCTCATGGACGCTTCCCCGTGAGGCCCACTGGGAGGAGGCCCAGGACACATCCCAGGACATGCTGAAGGGACTATTGCCCTTTTTCCACTGGCTGGATTTGGCCCTACTTGACTCCACTCGGCTCGCTATGCGAGCATTTCCATTACAGTTTTTTCCGTAAAGGTACCTACTTTTGTGGTTCCTGTTCCTGAGCAGGTTAAACAGAAGCTGAGGAGGGACTACATGTGACGTGAACAGACTGCTGTTCACTGGAGAAATGAGAAGGTTTTTGTTAGGACAGTGCAGGGAAAAGTTAATAAAACTGAAGAGCAACTACAAAAATATTAAGGACCACATTGGCCAGACCAGATCATGCATGTAATTTTACCATTTACAGAACATAAAACTCTGCCTGAAGGCTGACAGAAAAGAAAAAGGACAAATTAATAACATCCTAAACCAGCTGATCACACATAACATCAGCTGTTCAGAGGCACAAACAATTCCCCCAAAACACACAAAACAATACCACCATGAAACAACGTGTTTGGTTCGGACATTTATTGACGGTCCTTAAGGGAACCGGCGTCTGCAGGAGGAGGAAGCAGGCAGAGAGCAGTTGCCCGTAAACGGGAGGACGAGTCCATTGAATCTGCGGAGCACAAATATGCAATATCCAACCTAAAACTAACTTCAAAGGCCATAAGGTTTTCCACGGTTTTGCGCTTTTAAGTCCTTGTCCTCGTTATTGACATGGATAAGAGAAAAACTTCCTCATAAAGTCCAAAATTGTAACTTTTTTAAGGCAAACTTTGGAGCTTCACCATCCAGACAGCAGCGTCACTCCTCTCTGCCTCTCCTGCCACACCCCCTCACATCAGAACCCCTGAGCCTTATTTTATAAGTTCTGGCTGGTCTGTGGTCCAGATAGTTATCCCAGTGGATCATTTTAGACATAAAAAACATAAGGCATTCTTGCATATTAATACAAATGTTATTAGTATTTTGTTTATTTAGGTTTTTATTTTCTATTTATTTTTTTATCATTTCACACAGATTACTTTAATGTGACAATGTACTGTAAAGCAGTAACGTTAATAGCAGCACAGCGCACTACACTCATGGCTGGAGTTACCGCACCGAGTAGAGCGAAACCGAGTGGTGCAGAGCCGCGCCGGCTAAAACGAGCCAGGGGAAAAGGGGGATATGTCTCTCGGCTGGCTTGGGAATGCATTATGCTCCCCCCAGAGGAGCTGGAGGAGGTGTCTGGGGAGAGGGAAGTCTGGGCGTGTCTACCTATTTTGCTGACCCCACGACCCAGTCCTGGATAAAGCAGAAGTGGACAAGTAGGAGGTTGAACTGTTTTGTTAACAAATATATAAGAGAAGTCGTTTGTGCTTATTCTGTGTAGGTTACAGTGCCTCCTCAAATCTCAAATTTCCTCTTTCCCGTATTGTCCTACAATACCGCATCATTGGGCTGGGATTTACAGGACAATACCTGACATACTGAAAGATGATTGGCCAGTGATTCTTCATCAAGCGGTGCCCCACTTTGCTAGTCTGACTAAAAATCTAATTATGTTAATAATTAATTGTTTATTATAATTCTTATTAATTTCTAATAGTTAAACCTGTCACCATTGACCATAGGTGGTGCTATGATTTGTTAACCTGACTGAAAAATTGTATATTCTAACTTCATTAATAATTCTGTTATTAATAGTTAATCGTTAATTACAATTATTAATATTTCCTTATAACCAAACAATGAATTATTTCACAACATAATAAAATAAAACATCACACTACAGAGAAAGCTAACTCATCCACACAGCACCTTTGAATTTATTAATCAATATAAGTCTGACTCGCGACAGAACCTTTTTCTCATCTAGAAAAAGGTGGACTGCACTATCGGGTCTACGGACAGAGCAGGAGACGGATAGACGGACTGTTGGCTTGTATGCAGTAATACATGTGCTGTTTTAGTCTGTTGTGTGAAAGAAGGGCTGAGGCAAAAAGCTAAGTTTTGGATTTACGTTTTAGTCCGTCTACGTTTCAACCTTTAACTATGGTCATGTGAAATGGATCATGACTGAAAGAACAAGATCCAATTACATACAACCTGTTGAAATTAGGTACCCTCTGCAGGGTAGCCAGACTCACGCTGAAGAGCGTAGCTGGGAAGAGGAATGTCTGGGTTTCCCTACTGGACTTATTACCCCTGTGACCCGATCTCATATAATTGGAAGACAACAGATGGATCGATGGATGTATTTCATCGAAGAGAATTCTAATTCTCAATGAATTTATAAAAACTTTTAACCAAAACAAAGTTAACATGTTATTCATTCAAAAAGCTGTTTTAGTTTATTAAGAATGTATCCATGTATTAGTTTATTAGCTCTGCAGCTTGAAGGGAGTTGTTGGTCATAGTGTTTAGACTACTAAACGAATGTAGAGAGAGGTCTGTGTTCACGCCTCTTAATGTCCTGAGTAAAACCTTATTCCAGAAACATTGTGTGTATTTATTGATGTCTGGGATATTTAAAACTACCTAGACCACATATTTTTTCCAGCTATGAAAAAGATCAAAAATAACCTTTAATTATACATTTAGAACTCAAAGTAAACATCTATTCATGTTAAAGAAAACCTGGTGTTAGAAGCAGTAAGGTAACTATTGCACTTGTGAAAATGTGGTCCTTAACAATAAGAATTAAAGATACAAGCATTCAGAGTAAATTTGACTATTGAGAGTACTAAAGACAGCCTTTTCGGAACAACAGAAACCTACACAAATGAAAAAGAAATCCTTATTAACTGGTGATGTTTTTAGGAGTGCATCTGTGCTCTGGGAGGAATACTTACGTTGTTTCCATGCTTTTTCTGCAGTGGGTAATGGACAGAGGGGGATCTGGAGTGAGAGAACAACACAAAACAGTATTACTGCATGCAACGTTTTATCAGGAAAATAATTATAAAACAGGCAGAGAAGTGTAGTTGTAGGCTAGAGAGAAGGAGGAGAACAAACTTTAAAACTGTGTAATTAATCATTCAATCATTTAACATGAACTGAGCACCTTCTAATAAGTCCAGTGAAGATATGTACATGTGATTAATGCAATGGTAAAATATCAGAACAAATGAACAACAGGGCTGACAAAATGGCGGCACTGACGGCACCACATCAGTAGGGTGTGAAACCGCCTCAGGCTCAGACACATGGGGTTGAACAGAGTCGCACAGCCATTGTGTCCTCCTCCTGTGGCAAGTGGGTCTACAGCTGGTGGAACAGCTCCTTAAGATTTGGCAGAGCAGCACTGATGAAGAATGGACAGTCCCACACGCCCCCATCAGGGATATCATTCTGATCACCTGCCTAATAGTTTGTTGGACACCTTTGGCTGCCATGTGGTTTCTGGCATTGAGATGTTAGCTGTAGATCCTTGAGTAAGTTGTGTAGTAGAACCTTTATGGACAGGACTTGTTTGTCTACTATGCTTAACCCAAAGCAAACTTGTTGTGCTCCTTAGCCTATTGCTGAACCCTGGTAAGTGACACCCAGCCATGTGATGTAAAACTCAGACTAGGCCATCTTCTTTCAAAGGTCTCCAGGCCAACTGTGATGCTCACATGCCTATTGTGGTGTATTTGGTGGTGGACAGGTGTCAGCAGGTACACTCTTACTAGGTGTATGTATGTACCTTCAAATGCAACACATTGTGATGCATTGTGTGTGACAACTTTCAGATCTTCAGCAATTTCAGCTGCAGGATCTGCTGAACTGGACCACATGGGCCAACCTTTTCATACATCCGCGAACCATTGCCACCCACGATCCTGCCACTGGTTCACCACAGTTCCTTCTTTGGCTACTTCTGAAAGATACAGACAACTGCAGACCAGGAACACCCTACAACACCTGCTGTTTTGAGGATGATCTGACCCAGATGTCCAACTATCACAATTCAGACATTGTTAAATTCACTCAAATCCTTATACTTGGCCTTTTTTCCTGCTTCTAACAAAACTTAGAGGACAAAATCTTCACTTGGAGCTTGTTATATCACATCCACGTACAGCTGTTATGATGAAGAGATAAATATCGTTATTCACTTCACCTGCCTGTAGTCATAATGTTATTCCTGATTGTTGTATATTAGGCTCAAGAAGCCACAGGGCCACCAGAACATGATGAGGACAAGGGCTGCAACGATTTGTTGACGTAAACAATTGTGTTGATTATGAAAAATAGTTGATGCAAAATTTCAGTATTGTTGAGTGTCTCAATATTTCTGTCTCAGTGGTGGGCGATATATATCACATGCAGTTGACTAAGGAGACTGCAGAGGGCAATATAGTCTCAATTGCCTGGTAAGAATCATAACCACAGCTGTGTTGTGCCCCACCCTATCCCATGATTCATTGCAGGTCGAAGGGAATTGTTCCGACAGAAGGAAAGCGGCATAACTAGTAACTAGTAAATTTTTATATATTCCTTTTTCTGTAACACAAAACAAACTTTTATGATGTTTTTAGGCACGGAATGGCACAGGAATGTAGCTGTGTAAACCTGAAATATCTGCTAGGTTGATCAAGGTATAGCTTAATTGCAAAAGTACTGCACAAGTACTGCAAAAAGGACATTTTCGGAGATGTCTGTTCCCACAGAGGTGAAGAGAGGGTGAAGACATGCAGGACATCATGGTCGGAATTTGAACCAGGGGCATTGTTAAAAACTTGAAGGTCGGAAGATTTAGTTTTAAATACATTTGAATCTTTATTTGACTTTTTAGCAGTTAAAAATAAATATTTTTATATATAATATAAAAAATTATATTGTTACAAATAAAATCAATAAAATTTCAAATTCATATTTTATGGGTCTTCATTTATTGGTCTTCACCTGTAAAAGTTTTAAATAAAGCAGCAACAAAGAGAAATTTTCAGGTGTGTAGACTACATTTTTACAAGCAACTGAAGTATTAGTTTCAATCACAGAAAGTGATGATGGAGATCATTAATAACTGATCATAACTAGTTTAAAAATCGAAAAAATAATGATAGATTGATCAACAATTAAAATTGTTAGTTGCAGCCCTAATGCAGACCAACCCATAAATGCATGTACTGAAGGTAGGGAGCGACTGCAACAGTTTTCTGTCTCAGGAGAAGAAAGACATGTGGATGCAAGATATCACCAACCCCCAAATCATCTAAGGCAATGCAGTTCCCTTACAGTATTATAACAATGACAACAAATTGTATATGTACATAAAAAAATCAAGCTATAGAATTATGCAGATAACGCCTCTATTTATACGTCCTTGTCCAATTAATATATATCTTGGTGGTAAAATCTGATGAAAATGATTTGATTGTAAAGTTTTGGTCCATTCATTCAGTTGCCAAAGCACAAAACGTCCTAATAAACTGTAATCCTTTTAAAAAAACACCCTAATCCAGTAGTCCTAACCCAGTAGTCCTGACCCAGTAGTCCTGACCCAGTAGTTTACATCATAACAAGATAAAATATTTAAATATTTCATGACTGAAACAATTTTAAAGGACAATGTTTTTCATTTCTATTTCTTTGCTGCCTTAAACCTTCTAAACAGCGGAGGGCACTATCAAGCATTCAATGCCTCAACAAATACATAATTTTCCTATACAATTCATCTGGCATGTTACACAATGACAAACACATCCCTAGTCTGAATGTGGAAGGAATTACATCCAAATTGGGACATCATTCCTCCTGGGTGCATCTTTTTTCTGTCAGTGTGTGCTGGCTGCCAAATCCCAACAATAACTGTTCAGATATAGCCAAACAGTTGTAGTGGATTAAAAAACCTTCAGCCCATTTGGGATTTTCCCTAATGAAATTGAGCCACTTTTCATGAAGTCTTTCAGTAAGTTCTGCACTGCTTTCACTGCAGTGACGATTAAATGTGGAGAAAATAAGTCATTGGTTATAAAATCTTGAACGAGTTTAGACTTGATTGAGTTCTGAGACTTTCTCACATTTTGTTGACTTGAAGAAGCCTTGATGTGATATCAGGCCAGTTCCTCTTAAATGCCATCTCAATGATTAGTTTTATTGAACGCCTTCAGGGTTACAGGATTTCTATATTTCTGATTTATTTTTTTATCTTTAGCAAATTAACAGATGTGAATCAACTTTTTAAAGACAAAAAAAATACAAAAAATTAGCTTAAGCAGAGAAGCAGGAATTAGTCTAAAAAATGACATGAAGACAAAATGGCACAAAATATTACATTTGGTGAAATTGTGGCAAGCAGCTAGAATTTTCCCCTCACCTTTTTTCCTCTTGAGCTTCTTCCGGCGCTGCTTGTTGACAAAGCAGGCAGCCATTGTACTGAAGAGGACAGCTGCAGCCAGGAAGCAGATGGTGGCCACGATGCCTGCCACCACAGGCCGGGTCAGTCCACGCTCCTCCACCATCTCTGGAGGGGGGAAGAAGTCTGCAGGGAAACAATCCGAATTGGGAAAACTTATTTTAACAGCAAACTCTCAGCATGGTGGAGATAAAACAAGTTGCTGGTGAATATGCAGCACAGTAATAAAACATTTGTACATTTTCAGCCTTGTGTTGTGGCTTTTCTCATAATGAATTCTGAGGTTAATAATCATTTTCTCGTTCCAAATTTAAGGCTGATATTTGCTTTGAGATTAATACCCAGATGTGAATACCCAGGAAAAGAGCACAGTGTCCCCTGAGAGAACACACACTCTGAGTATTCACGTAAGATTCTCAAAGTAATCTAGGACTAGCTGTTTCCTTATTAACTTGCTCCTTTTTGGAATAAAAATGCAAAAGAGTTTAATTTTTTGAAAACTTTGAACGTTTAAGAAGAAAGAAGGTCTCCAACTAGTTTTCAACATCACAAACTTTGACTTTTTTCAGCCATTCTGCTGTCTATTTGTTGCTGAGCTTGGGATCCTTGTTTTGATGTATGATCCAGTGTGGGCCGAGCTTCAGAAATGGTCTCAAATTAAACTCTAGAATACCAGGCTGCATCAACCCTCCACCCTTATGGTTGATAGTTGGTATGAAGTTTATTGCTGAGTTTATAAGTGGTGCAAAATACCTTATCCTTCACTTTCAGTCTTTTTCCAGCAATCCTGTCATGACCTTTAACCTTTACCATGCCACATAAACCTATAAAATGTGAGCTATTGCTTAGTTTTGTAGATTTTTCTAAGCACTGCACAGCCTGACCTTTGCGTAAATTTGCTTAAAGGTGTAAAACTTTAGAAATTAAACATTATGATTTGTTTTACCCTACTGTTCCAACTTTAACAGATGTCCCCAGGTTCTGGTGCAGTAGCGGATACAGTGGACATTAATGAGGACCTAAGGGAACTAAAAGTGTTGCAATGTTAAGATCTTGTACATTTAGTTTTATACTGGGGTGGACCATGGCATAGAGGTGGAGCAAGCGGCCCAAAGACAGAGGCTGCTGGTTCTTCGTAATGCTGTGAGGGATTCAACTAACAATATGGGGACTTCTGCATCATGTCTTCCCCTTTTCGGTCTCTGCCCATTTCCAGTCTGATTACAGTTAAAAAGGCCACTGAAACCACTGAAAAAGGGTGGCTTGTCCTCTTCAAGTATCTCGGGGTCTTATTCACGAGTGAGGGAAGAATGGAGCGGGAGATCGACAGACGGATCGGTGCGGCTGCCGCAGTAATGGGGGCGCTGTGCCGGTCCATTGTGGTGAAGAGAGAGCTGAGCCGAAAAGCGAAGCTCTCGATTTACCGGTCGGTCTACGTTCCTACCCTCACCTATGGCCATGAACTCTGGGTCATGACCGAAAGAACGAGATCCCGGATACAAGCGGCTGAAATGAGCTTCCTCCGTAGGGTGGCCGGACACTCCCTTAGAGATGGGTGAGGAGCGCGGCCATTCGGGAGGGGCTCGGAGTAGAGCCGCTGCTCCTCCACATCGAGAGGAGCCAGTTGAGGTGGCTCGGGCATCTATACCGGATGCCTCCTGGACGCCTTCCTCGGGAGGTGTTCCAGGCACGTCCCACCGGGAGGAGGCCCAGGGGACGGCCCAGGACATGCTGGAGGGACTATGTCTCTCGGCTGGCCTGGGAACGCCTTGGGCTCCCCCCGGAGGAGCTGGAGGAGATGTCTGGGGAGAGGGACGTCTGGGTGTCTCTGCTGAGTCTGCTGCCCCCGCGACCCAGTTCCGGATAAGCGGAAGACAAAGAGTATGAGTACGAGTCTTCCCCTTTTCTCTCTCTGCCAATTTCCAGTCTGATTACAGTTAAAAAGGCCACTGAAACCACAAATTATACAAATATACACTTTTTTAATCTGTGGTGAATACAAGCCAACCTAACACTGAGGTCTGCAGGTTCTGGAACATGAATAAATCATCAAAACGTGTTTAATATAATGCAATATGAATCACTTCAATTCAGAAATTAGAAAAAACTGTCTGGATTACTGGGATAAATAAGTCAGACTTGTAACATTACTTTAAAAAAATATGTCAACTTACATCTTATTTTATTTTATCTTATCTATTCTAACAAAGATATATAGTAGAAAGTCACATCAGTGGGTCCACCCTGCTTTTCCAGAATTGCACTGAATGCAGCCAGATAGCTGCAGTCTGGAAAACACCTAACATCACACTGATTCTGAAATCTAAAAACACTCAGGATCAAAATGGCTTTCGAGCAAACACACTCACATTCCTGATTATAAGACTTTTTTTAAATAACCTAAAATGGCATGATGATTTTCATTAAATGTGGCAAATCATATCCTTCACAAAAAATTACCAATCTGGCAAACTATTGTATATCTGCCTGACCTTTCTATGGTGCACAATAAGTACGTAGCTGTGTGCAAATAATGTCCCAGCATGGCCTTTCTCTGCATCAAATAAAGTAAGAATAGGATAAAAGAAAAATTTTTCTCCAGTTTAGTTATGTCTTTTGAAAATGCAGAAAGTTTTAATTAGCATTCCAACTTAGAGACAACTTGAGAGACACCATATACAGCAGAGCTTGCAGACTCTAGTTCTCAAGAACTAGCAAAATCTATATTTTAGATGTATACCTGCTCCACACCAGCACAATAAACAGCACAACTACTACCATTACCAGGTTCTGCAGCGACCTTGCTATGAACCATTCATTTGATCCAGGTGTGTTTAACCATGGGATCATCTTAAACATGCAGGACATCAGCACTTGATGACGGGAGTTGACCACCTCGATTTAGAGCTCTGAACTTTCAGCCCAGGATGGTCAGGTGATCATTAAGTATGGAGGGAAAACTTACTTTATTCCGAGGCAGTAAAATGCAGTTCGTTTTACATCCTTCATTCCAATACTAAAAACAAGCTATTCATAGGGGTGGATCATAAGTGGCATAATTCACAAATGGGACAGCACTTAATGTTTAACAAAATGCAACTCATTTTTCATGTTTTTAGACGTGGGGCAAGATCAGAAACAGTCTGATAGCTGATTTGCAGAGTCCTGCTGGTTTGTGTACGTGGTTGGTGACATTTTCAGCTGCAGGCTGTGTTTTATACTGGTTTTATACTGGTTTTATACTGGTTCTGTCTTCAATCAACAGTTTTTTGTCATGTATAAAGACAGAATGCAGAATGTATCAGTCTTTTCAGTACTCATGCCTCCTCTTCTCCAGTTACATACTATAATGATAAGTTTGTGAGTTTTAAGGTGCCAACGACAAAGGAGTAAACTGTTTGCTTTAGGCAAAGTAAGGGCATACCAAATGAGCTTTATTCATAAGATAACGGTTGAAATTGTCTCTGCATTTGATTCTCTGTGTTCATTTATTCTTGGTGCTCAACTCTTTTTATGTCTGTAATAGTATTTTATGTCATTTCATTGAACATTTTTTATTTAAAGGTTTATTGTGTTTGTCAATGATTTTCTGAGTGTGTGATCCAAGATTATTGAAGCTCAGTAGAGAAATCTGGGCACTCTTGGGAAGAAACAGGTGGATGAGAAAGCTAGGAAAACTATCAACCAATCAGACCACTGTGGAATTCCTCATTATGCCTTCAGACCTATGTTATAAGTAGCTCCCTACAAGAAGTAATCACTATTCCAGGTCCTTCATTTCCTCTGCGGCAAGCTTCCAAAACATCTAAAGTTGTTGTCTGCCGTGTATATATTGGTTTTATGTACTTCCCAACATTCAGACATTTGCTTTTCTCCCAATGATGCATGTTGGA
The DNA here is from genome assembly GCA_036173005.1 of Crenichthys baileyi. Lineage (NCBI taxonomy): Eukaryota > Metazoa > Chordata > Actinopteri > Cyprinodontiformes > Goodeidae > Crenichthys > Crenichthys baileyi. Next base: position 96,566 of record JAHHUM010000153.1, on the reverse strand, counting down.
CTGGGAGGCTAAATTAGTCATCCATTTGGATGACTAATTTAGCATTTGTAACTGCATCAGCACATTAACCAAAGATCACCTCTGTCATCACTCAAAAGAGGGAGAAATGTCATTATGTGGAACAATCAACAGAATATTTAGTAGGTTTTGGTCACGACTACTCCAAAGCTACCCAACTATAACCAGTAGAGGGCAGCAGAGCACTTATGTAAAAGTGACAAATTTCTGTATTAGCTGCCAACAGCTGTTTAACCAAATGATGTGTACTCAGTGACCTCTGCAGGGGAGCAACATGAGAGGCTTGATTTCAGCATTTTTGCAGACATCCGTGGTGCAGCTAAAAATAGAAAGGTTTTTATTATTTTTCCATTTACTTTGAGCATAAAGAAACCAACAGTGATGATGTCATACTTATCAAAATGCCACAAAGGAGTCTGCTTGTAAATGAAGCCTAAATTAAATAGCGCTGATAGAGCAAAATGTTAAGTTGGAGGTGCTGCGTGTGCAATACATAGGTAGCACCCCTCCTCAGCTCAGAGATGCAAAGATGGCCTGATGTTACACCTGAGTTACAGCCAGAGGCACGTCTGAATGAAAAACACTGCTGCAATACTGTTTCTAATGCTCTCCTTTCTCTCAGCCTGTGAATTCTTTTACTTCTCTGTACAGAATTTTCAAGTTCTGCATACTGTTGCCTTGGAGAATGCAGAAATATCTACAGAAGATTCTTGTGCATTACATCATGTGAGAGCTTACCTGTGCTGGACACTCCTACTACGTTACTAGGCTCGCTGACCATGTCATCCATGATGGCTATGATGCGAAACTCATACCAAGCCTCCTGGGAGGACCAGAACAGAGGAATCATTAGCATTTTAAAATAAACAGCCCGGGTCAGACCAAAGGCTTCAAAAAGCCACAAAGCCAAAAATACATCTTCTTATGCCATATCAGCCACCTGACTCTGATTTAGCTTTTTGAAAAAACCTTATTCTGCATATTATTCAAAAGATAATGACGTTAAGCAAGGATCTACAACATATAAGTGTGAAAACTCTACAAGTAGAAAGTAGTAAAAACAAAAACACAAAACAGATAAACCAGGTGTCATAAATACATTAATTTAACAGTAGTTCAGCCTTTAAACAGCTTAATGGAGAAAGCTATGTAGAAGTCTGGATGATATCAGTTTAAAAGGTTCATGGGCAGGGTGTGAGAAATCTGTCCATGAAATGTTAAGAGCCATCAATCCATCTATTGTCAATACCTGCTTAATCCACATACAGTCATGGGTGGGGTGTGCTACCCATCTCCAGTAGCCTTTAGTATACCCTGGGCAAGTCACCAGTCCATCACAGGGCAACACAGAGACAAACAGGTCAAACAACCATGCACAGACTCATGTTCAGAGCCCTAGTCTTGAAAAAGATCCTGTAGGGTTTAGGGACAATCAAAGGACCTTCTCAGCTCCCCTCACTATCCACTGAAGAGCCTTGTTGTGCTCCACACCGCAACTGATTTAATCTGCTGAGATGCATCAAAACTCTCCACCAGAGCTTTAAAGAATGTTGTGAGGAGGCTGTTGGGCAGTGATACTTATTTTAGTTGCCTCAGAAAGTGCAGTTTCTGCTGGACGTGTTACATGATCCTGGTGATGCTCGTCAACCAGATGAGATCATCAGAGATCTGCATTCTGAGTAACTTGCAATCGACTGTCCACTGTCGCTACATGCTCGTCCAGACGAAGTTAATGCTGCAAGTCAGTGACTCGAAACAATCTTCTGGGTTTACTTAGATAGAAAACTTTTTAACCAATTTTCTAATTAAACTGAACTTGACTGCATTGTTTGCTACCTAGGATCAATTTGGAATGTATGTAATTGACTTTTTTGTAAAGTGCCATGAGAAGACATGTGTTGTGAATTGGTGGTATATAAATAAACTGAATCGAATTGAACTTAAGCCCATCTGCTGTCATTATTGCATCAGTGATGCCGAAGGGGGTGTGACCTCTAAGAGTTGATCATCTCCTTTCTTTTGCCCAGCATTAACAACAACAGATGTAACGGCCAAATGGGTAAAAGAGGATGTGATTATAGTCGACAATCAGACCAGCAATGGGACAGTAAATAGTCTAGAACCGGCACCAGAGGGTACAAGTGGTGGCATCATAAATAGCAATATTACGAAAAGTTGCTGCAGTGTCACCTAAACAGTCAGTGAAGGTCAGCAGGGACAGAGGATGTCTCCTACATGTATTATACAGCATTACCAGGATGTGATGGAGGGTGATAGGGGTTGGATTCAGGTTTTCATGGGACTGAGTTGTCTTACTGTGCAGTTGCTTAGCATGTGTTGTATACAGATGTCACAGTGCTGGGCATCCACTAACAACAGTCAAGAAAACCCACAATATGACCATTGGTAGACTCCATCATGTGCTGGTAAGGCTGTCCAATGCATATCCAGCACATAACACCACAGCAATAGCCTAATAACACTACAGTGGTGATGCCACAATAGAAAACCAATGGAGGCCTTTGTTGATGTTTCAGCTTCTTGCCAACTAAACTGAATCATTTACACACCCATCACTGGTCTGCATGTCTACGAACTTAATTCCACCAGACCATTTCTTCTGGGTGCTTAATTCTTTTTGTCAGCATCTGACGTTTGCAGTAGAGGGACAGGAAAAAAAGTGTGGCTGTGTGGAGTTTCTAAAGCATCTGGAATGAAGCAGTGCTAATGACTGTGCTCCAAGATCACAATGGAGTAGAAAATAAGTTTAAATAAAAGTAAGAGATTTACTGTATGTCCACATAAGCGATATGGAAGTGCAGAACATATTTAATATTGTTAAACATGATAATCTAAAGTCCTCATGTTTACTTCTTGCTTCCAGACACCTTAACGCAACAGGCTTTGCAGTGTCACTGGCTTCACACACTGAGCTGCAAGCAGATGACCAGATGAATAGACTGAGCAACATGATTAGGACAAACATTCAGTTTCACACATATATGAAATCCAGACGGAACAAACCTCCTGGTTTAAATATTTTAACCACAGAGAAAGAAATCTGCAGCAGCAAAGTTATACAATGCAGGTGTAATGTGTGTGTTTGAGTGAAAACAAGAGAGCTAAAGTGTGTGTGGGCGTTTGCGAGAAGAGGAAGGAGAGATATAAGTACTTCTGTAGACCTGAAAGTGGTAGCTGGATTAAAGAAAGATGCTCAAATATGTCACAGCAGCAGTGGACTGCAAGTCCTGAGAAAAACCAAAGAAAACAATCATTTTGTCAGGGCAAATAAATCAGCACATAAACTTTAAATTTACCGCAACTGGAGTCAAGGATTTTCTTTGTCTCCTGTTATTTTTTTCTATTTTAGCATTTTCTTAAAAGGCATTTCTTAGTTTTGTTTTAGTATTTCCTGTGGTCAGAGACATCCATAGTTTCCCTGCACATTTCATAATGATGCACAGTTGACTAAAACACAGAAACCCACAGTCAGCCTAATCTGCATGTGCACACCTGCCCTGTTACTATGACAACTGCACTGAACGTGACAGCATATTTTTACACCAAACATGATGGTGTTAATGAAGCTGTTTTATTTGTGGTGTGCTGTCATATAAGGCTACTTAGTGATAGTCTAAAATAGTGTTATTGTATATTATATAGGCTCCAACATTACACTTAACTTCAAAAAACAGTAACACAAATGCTCTGTTTTGTAAACTTTATGACTTTACTTTTATTTTTTTTATTGACTTTCTGTTCTGAGAATTGACAACGTTTTATATTATTGCACAGGGTGATCAAATGCATAATCATTCAAAGAGCTTTATTAGCTTAAAAGGTCACTTTATGACCTCCTGACTTTCCTCAGAATATTACAGCTGAAAGAACAGTTTTTGGGATCACCAAGAACTTCAGGGTGAAATGTTCAGCTGCAGTGATGAAGTACCAGGATCCCCCTCTAAAGGGTGTGCTATAGGATCGAGTTTCCAACAATGCAGAATTTGCTTAACATCAGCAGTGGTTGGGTGTGAGCTCACACAGGGATAAAGACTTTTAAATCACAAGAAGGAAAACAAGGATCCCAAACTGAAAATCTGCAGGAGGAACAAGGATGGACAGCAGAAGACTTGTGTAGTTATTTTCTCTATCATCAACTATCACTGATTCTAAGATTTAAAAAAGAAAATGTGAGCCCTTCCATCAGTCATCCTGATACCATTGGTGGGGTTGCTCCTTATCCAAGGAAGTGGGTTTCCTTAAAATTCTGCCCGAAACAGAAACAAAGACCTACGTTTATGAGCATGACTGAGCATCAGGGTACAAGGCAAAAGCAATTAAAAAGTGACTCAAAGATCTGTGGCCAGAAAAAAACTCTAAAACTGTTAAACCACAGAACATATTTATGTCACAGCCAAAACATTTAGAAATGACCTAGATCTGCTAATTCCAGATCAGTTCAGATCTGGAACTAGCAGACATAACCAAGTACCTGCACTTTGTTTTACCTGGATAAGGTCTCGGGCAAGCAGCTCCAACTCCCCTGCAGGAATGCTGTCGTCCAAGATCTCCCATCGTTCCCCCAGACGAAACTCCATTACATAATGCTGGATAGGTGCTGTGTGATTGGCAGGTGGGATCCAGGTGAGCAGGACTCCCTGCTGCGTGCGATTGGCTGTGAGGCACCGTGGTGGGGTAAGCAGCACCAATGGTTCAGGGGTACTTGTAGGAAATACTGAAAGAACATATCAAGTTTGGGATATTGATGCAAATTTCATTTTAAAATTCCAGATTTTTCTTGAGTAAAACGCCTGTTTTCATAACATTCTGGACCTTTTAATAACAAAACATCGAACATGCCTGTACAGTAGTTAGGTCGTATCTATGTGTTCCACAAATCATGAAACAAGATAAGATTGAAGTTGGCTTCTGATTTGGCCGTGTTAAAGGTTCAAGTCACTGCTTGTAGCGATCTGGACCAACTTAGATTAAAGGCAGCTGACGAACCAAATTATCTAAAAATGATTTTAATAAAAAGGCGAGGTAAACTCTGCTCTGCTCTAAGAATAACATAGTGAGGGGTTGAAGCAGGTTACAGTTACAGAAACCAACAAGCTTGTTCTTCCACTGACCTGGCTACCAGGGCAACAGGTTGCACCTATGGCTGGATGATATTAGGAAATGATGACATGGTAAGAATATTGGTGAATATTGTAATGACAATATTAATTACATTAAAGCCACAGTTTTCAAACTCGTCTTTTTTTTCCTTTACCACAGAGTTTCAAACCCCCTCCAAGAGCTTAAGCATGTTAGTCACTAAGTTCTGTGTGAGCTATGGGGAACCTCCAGCTAAGTGACCACACATATTATTATTGTAACAGATTTTATTGCATGTCACCTGAAATATTATAGCCAGTCAAATATAACATTAAAGCAGTTCTTTCCAATTGTGATATTGCACACATTGATATTGTGAAGATGACTGGGACTAGATGTATTGTGAGGCTCTAGTAGAGCCCCTAATGAATGCCTACACCTCACCAAGTATTTGTGGACCTTATAACCTTACAGATAAATTACTTCTCAAAACCCAACCAAACAGAGGTTGGAAATGGCTAAAAGAGAAGCCTAAGATAAATGAGGTAACAAAATGACAGTTTGACCCTGTCTATTAGTCCCATTTCCAGCACACCTGTTCCTACTCAAATAGAACTAAAACACATGGTAAGTGTTTGCATTTTTTTTAACTTAGAAATGAAAGATGGAAAGCTTTTAAGATGGAGAGAAACCAGAAGCAGCCCTTCAGCAGAAAGCTTTGACCTCTGTGTTTCTCCTCCTTGGCTCACAGTGAAAGTGATGCAGCGTGGATAGTTATCTCCATTTTCAGCATGTCATGTATCTTTGCATAATAATCTGTGACAGCTTCATTTAGCCTTAGAATGAGCACCAATAATGCCCCATGCCTCAAAGCTGAAATAAGAAATCCAAACACATAACGACTAAAGCCGTTAAGGTACGTTTTAAGACTGTTACTCTGATAATCACTGATATAACAAGATGAAATCTTCGCTCTATTTTACAAAATAAACAGGACCGAACAACAATATGTTTAAGATGTTAAAAAAGCTGCTGTAACTCCATCTTTAAACCTACACAATAGAAATCCTGAAATTAATATTTCCAAATACAGTTCCTCAGAATAGGCATAGGATGTTCTCCTGTGGTGTATATGAAATGTTAAATGGCTAACTGAGCACTGATTTTGTTAGATTAAGGTATGGTACCAAAGAGCTGTTCAACTAGTCAGAAGGACACCCAGGGTCTGGGCAGGGCAGAAACTGGTCCAAAGTCTCTGTTGTCACACACATGTGATCTCAGTTTTAAGTAATTATAAATCAGGTGCATGTCCATATTCTGGCTTCTAGGTCCTATTTCAGTCACATGCTCATTTATGTAATAATAATAATAATAATAATAATAATAATAAATTTTAGATCGGCTGAAAGGCCTGAATCCCTTAGTGATCAGACGATCAGAAGGAACAATGAGGCTGATAGAGGAGGCTGACCTAAGAGAGGGGGAGTGTTTTGTGGAGGTGGTCAGACAGATACGAAGGAACAAAGTGATGAATGGCCTTAAATGTATAGAGATTTCGAAATTCCAGACAGTATCTGATTGGGAGCCAGTGGAGCTGTTGAAGTACTGATGAAAAGTGACTGGTAGGTAGCGTTCTGGAGATGTCACAGGTGGCGGCGTTCTAGACCAGTTGGAGTTTGTGAATGGATTTATGTGAGAGACTGAAGAGAAGAGAGTTGCAGTAATCCAGACAAGATATGACAAGAGTTTGGACCAGGATTGCAGTTGTGGCAGGAGTAAGGGATGGGGGGAGGTGGCTAATATTGCGTAGGTGGACGTAGGCGGACTGGGTCCTGTTGTTGATGTGTGTTTGAAAAGATTAAGTTCCGTCAAGGATGACACCCAGACTTGTAACCTGAGTGGATGGAGAAAAAGATGAGTTGTCAATGGTGAGGGTAAAACTGGAAGGATTTAGGAGGATGGATTTGGTCCCAATCAGGAAGGTTTTTGTTTTATCACCAGACTAAAACCAGTCACAGGGGGGAAATGGGTGGGGACGTAGAGGAGGGTTTGGAGGGTTAGAGCTGGGTGTCGTCAACATAACAGTGGAAAATTATGTTTGAATATTATTTCTTTAAGCATCAACATTATCACAATCATCATACTAACCTTGTATTCATGATCCACATCATGGCTCTAAGTTGCCAATGCCAACAATTAACTGCATTTGCAGCTATTATTGCAACAGTGTTCTTCAAGATCCCTTTTGGTAGCATGGACCTGTTTCATGTTCAGATTTACTTGATGAAAATCCAAGCAGCAAGAAGGTCCTGGGTTCGATTCCCAGCCGGGGGTCTTTCTGCATGGAGTTTGCATGTTCTCCCCGTCCATGCGTGGGTTCTCACCGGGTACTCCGGCTTCCTCCCACAGTCCAAAGACATGCCTGTTAGGTTAATTTGTCCCTCTAAATTGCCCTTAGGTGTATGAATGAGTGTGTGTATGGTTGTTTGTGTGTACCCTGCGATGGACTGGCGACCTGTCCAGGGTGTACCCCTCCTCCCGTCCACAGACTGCTGGAGATAGGCACCAGCTCCCCCGCGACCCACTATGGACTTTAAGACTCCTTGTCAAGGTTAATATAGGACAGCAAACCCAGTGTGCTGGAAGCAATGTGGTTCAATAGCAGCACATTACTATGACATTTTCTGGGAATGCCCCAAGTTAAACAGTTACTAGGTTGATATTAATAAGGTATTAAATGACATGTTTAACACTCAAAGAACAGGCAATTTTCAAAATCTATATTTGGGTCAGGTACCAGAGCTTGAAAAAAGAGGAGATATTAAACTGCTTTAGGCCCTCTAGCAAGAAAGTGATTACGAGAAGGTGGTTGAGCCCAACCCCTCCACAATTAGAGAATTGACTCCAAGCAATTTTGGAAATTTTTTAAAATGGAAAAATTAAAATAAGAATCCAAAAAGACAGATTTTATAGAATTCTGAATAAATCACATACACATTGCTTAAAAAAGTAAAGGGAACACTCAAATAACACATGCTACATCTGAATGAATGAAATATTCTCAATGAATACTTTGTTCTGTACAAAGTTGAATATGCTGACAACAAAATTACACATAAATCATCAATGGAAATCAAATTTATTAACCAGTGGAGGCCTGGATTTGGAGTCACACACAAAATTAAAGGGAAAAAACACCCCGGCTGATCCAATTTTATGTAATGTCCTTAAAAAAATCAAAATGAGGCTCAGTATTGTGTGTGGCCTCCACGTGCCTGTATGACCTCCCTACAACGCCTGGACATGCTCCTGATGAGACAGCGGATGGTCTCCTGAGAGATCTCCTCCCAGACCTTAACTAAAGCATCCGCCAACTCCTGGACAGTCTGTGGTGCAATGTGATGTTGTGGATGGAGCGAGACATGATGTCCCAAGTGCTCAATCGGATTTAGGTCTGGGGAAACGGGGGGCCAGTCCATAGCTTCAATGTCTTCATCTTTCAGGAACTGCTGAAAACTCGCCACATGAGGTCTAGCATTGTCCTGCATTAGGAGGAACCCAGGGCCCAAACCCCCAACCAGCATATGGTCTCACAAGGGGTCTGAGGATTCCCTCCGGTACCTAATGGGGATCAGGGTACCTCTGGTGAGCACATGGAGGGGCCATGCAGCCCCCCAAAAAAAATGCCCCCCCACACCATTACTGACCCACTGCCAAAACCCGGTCATGCTGAAGGAGTTTCGGCAGCAGAAAACTCTCCAGGTGTCTCCAGACTCTGTCACGTCTGTCACATGTGCTCAGTGTGAACCTGCTTTCATCTGTGATGAGCACAGGGCGCCAGTGGCGAATTTACCAATCCTGGTTTTTCTTGGCAAATGCCAAGTGTCCTGCACGGTGTTTTGGGCTGTGAGCAAACCCCCATTGTGGACTTTCGGGCCCTCATACCATCCTCATGGAGTCGATTTCTAACTGTTTTTTGCAGACACATGCACATTTTTGGCCTGCTGGAGGTCATTTTTGCAGGGCTCTGGTAGTGCTCCTCCTGTTCCCCCTTGCACAAAGGCTGAGGCAGCGGTCCTGCTGCTGGGTTGTTGCCCTCCTACGGCCTCCTCCCACGTCTCCTGGTTTAACTGGCCTGTCTCCTGGAGCGCCTCCAGGTTCTGGACACTACGCTGACAGACACAGCAAACCTTGCCAACAGCTCGCATTGATGTGCCATCCTGGATGAGCTGCCACTACCTGAGCCACTTGTGTGGGTTGTAGAGTCCGTCTCATGCTACCACGAGTGTGAAAGCACCACCAACATTCAAAAGTGAACCAAAACATCAGCCAGAAAGCATAGGTACTGAAAGTGGTCTGTGTCCTCCCCTGCAGAACCACTCCTTTATTGAGTGTGTCTTGCTAATCGCCAAAAGATTTCCCCCTGTTGTCTTTTCCATTTGCACAACAGCATGTGAAATTGATTGTCAATCAGTGTTGCTTCCTAAGTGGACAGTTTGATTTCACAGAAGTTTGATTTACTTGGAGTTATATTGTGTTGTTTAAGTGTTCCCTTTATTCTTTTGAGCAGTGTATACCCCCTACTCCAAATTTCAATAATTCATACAAACATCACTTTACCTTAATATGATTGATTTGTGCAAATTCAGAAAGGACTAAATAATACTTCATGAGTTGGTGATTGTAGTTTCAGCTTGCATTTTTCAAATAAAAAGATAATAATACACGCTGCAATGGTTGGCGGAAGCCAGAAGAGAATTAGAATAAACAGCCCTAGAACGAACAAACTACTTATTCTATGTTGCTAATACATATTTAGGCGCAGGTAAGTGCTGGCACCCGCAGTCAGCAAGTGGACAAATGTGGACAAATGTTTTGTGTTCAGACATTTCATTACTTAGAGCAGACAAGCCATTGGTCGTTGTAATTACTTTCATGTACAGGAGGTGTCAGAAGACTCGCCTGTTTATGAAACAGATCTCAGAGGGACTCTAACCAGTCTCCTGGATCCTGCTGCAGCTGTAAAGAAATACGTAGGTTGTAGTTCTTACTGTAGATGCATTTTATGACAGAGTTTTAAGAACTACTGCAATAGCTTCAAATAGGTAAAGCTATTTAAGCTATAAACAGCTATGGCTAATGGTAATGATAATTCAAGGCACCAGAAAACATTGAAAATTGATTGATTTAAACAGGGCTGCATGGTGGCGCAGTTGGTAGCACTGATGCCTTGCTGCAAGAGGGTCTTGGGTTCGACTCCCGGCTGGGGGTCTTTCTGCATGGAGTTTGCATGTTCTCCCTGTACAATGAGTGTGTGCATGGTTGCTTGTCCTGTGTGTCTGTGTTGCCCTGCAATGGAATGGCGACCAGTCCAGGGTGTACCCTGCATCCCGCCCATTGACTGCTGGAGATAGGCAACAGCTTCCCTGTAACCCACAATAAAAGAAGCGGTAGAAAATGACTGACTGACTAAATTTAAATATAACCTGAGCAGAAAGGAAGAAGAAAGTCAAATGACAATGATGGACAATTCCTCTAATCAAGAGAGAGGACAACCCAAGTTGGTTTCGAAGTAGTAAACATCTTAGTAAAGACCTTCCTCTGTTAAAATACCTCCTTCCTCTCCAAACTTGACCTCCTATTTAAGACAGGTATTCAGAATCGAAACTAAATGCAAATATTTTGAATGAACCTTTCAGGACTGATCATGCAATGGCTTCATTGCCCCATAGTGCTACAAAGTAAAGACACTAAGGCTCCAGAGACACTTGGCTGTCAGGTGGCACTAACAGAGCCATTCTGTACAGTATTTCTGCAAAGATTTAAATGAAAATGTGGGGAAATAATGATTTTAACAAGCATATTGAGTTTTACACACCTGATTTATTCACTTGTTACCAGTGACTGATTTATATTAACACTGGGCCTTGTGGCCCAAAGTATGCAGCTGGCCCACTGGAAACCCCAGATCTAAAACATTGAACTTCTCTGACATAAAATATTATAAGTTTTACATATAAGTTTACTTGTGAACTGAAATGTGAATCTAGAGCATCAGTTGTCTCCATGAACAAACATGTTGAAGAGGTGCTTTCTATTTTGTTATGTAGATGTTTTGTAATAATATTATTCTGCTGGATTCCTCCGTAATGTTTCTCTCTGTCTGCTCCTTACTCTTCTCCCTCTGCTCTCCCTCTCTCTGTCTTCATTGGTCTCAGCTGTTCCTCATCTCCTCCTGATTACCCTCCCCTCCTTATCCTGCCTGCTCTTCACTCTCTACCTGTATATAAGCTGTTTGGTTTTCATTGTTCTTTGCTGTTTCTACTTTTTGCCTTCCCATTCCATGCCAGTTTCATTGCCTATGCTCCTTGTCCTGTTTTCACCAGTTCTGTTATTATTAAATATTCCTCATTCACCATGCAACTCCCAAACTACTGTTTGCACTTTTGTCCTGCAACAAACCCCTAGTTAATGACAGAGCAACATTAAAGAAGCAGCACTCACCTGTTTGAATATTTTCAGAAACTACCTATTAATGTTTTTATGAATATGTCATGCATTAATTTTAGAAAAGTATCTAATTCAATCATGAAGAATAAAGTTGAAACAGTTTTCAGGGATTTACCATGTAACTCAACCTAAACATGGGTGGTTGATTTGCTATTGTATTCATCCAGGTTTCCAAGTCATGTTAATTTTGGATTTCCTTCCCATTAGGCGATAGGTGGGTATACTCACCTAGAGTGTTCACAGTGACAACCTCACTGAAGGGGCCTGTGCCAAGCTTATTTTGAGCCAGGACACTAAACTGGTATGTTGTCTCTGGCTCCAAGCCCGGCACCACCATCCAGTCCTGGCCTCCAGGTACTGGTATGGAAACCCAGTCGTGTGGACCTAAACGCTCCCTCTTCAGCCTGAATAGAAGTTAAGGTGAGATGTAAGTGGAACAACAGGAAAAAAATTACAAAGCAAGTGGACAGTAAAATAATGGAACTGTCTTGGTATTTATCTTTATACTGTCCCTAACACTTATACCTTTAAAAACTCCACAAATTGTGGAACACAAAAAGTCAAAAAAAAGGAAAATACCAGAAAAATGTCCCGGTATGACTACAGCTTTTGGGTAGGTCAGGGGAAGGGGATCTAGATATATATGATCCTATTGATGTGTTTCACTTGTACAGATCTGTGATCAGAAGATTCTCACCCCTGAGCGCAAAATTAAATATGGCTACGATGTGTATACTATTATCAGCATGTATGGCTAACAGCAGTTTGCCCGGTCAAAAGCCAAAGGAATAAGCAAATCTGACAATTGTCCAACTTGCTTCTGGAACATGGTTAGGTCAGATGTGACGTTAGAGATCTAACTTCTAACCTCCAAGGAACAGGCAATGTACTCTGTCTGTCTCGTTTCTTCACTATAACATAGCCAGTTTTATTAGGTCAATTCAGTAAGACACCACTGAATTAACAGCTCAGAGTTTCCTTAGGGCTTCTTACAAGGGTAGATATTAAAAGTGTAATGATTCTCAATAATAAAACGTACAGCATGGCCCCTGCTTGTTTACACTAACTACAACCCCTAGCTGCAGACCGCTGGGCTTAGCTTCAGCTTAGCAGTTGCCTAGGCAGTAAATCAGACAATTATTATTTTGTTGGGAGAGTCTTTCCTTCTGCTCGATACCTGTTAATCATGTAAACATTCCAGTAAAACATACATAATCTAATACATTTTATTCTTGATTGTTAAGAACATGTCATCCACTTAACAGTTATTGAATCATGCTGCATTCAACTTTTCAGCTTGCCCTTTAGCCATGCCATACGCTCACACTGAATGATCTTCATCACCAACTAAAGCAGACAATTACACACATGCAATAACTACACAGCTGTATCTACAGCACAGTTTAATCCATACAATTATTTATTGCAAAGAAATGTAGAAGTAATTATACTTATAGAACCACTGGTGCTAAAGAAATACAAACTGCCTGAAGCCCAGTTTTTTAAAAAGGTTATCAATGTATTACTGAGAACGATCACATTTCTACAGTTTATTTAATACAGTCCCTTGAAGTATTCATACCTGTTGACCTTTTCCACCTTTTGTCGTAATACAACCACAAATTTCAAAGCATTTCCTTGGGATTCTTTTTTAATTTAATTTTTTTATTTACAAATGAAAATCAGAAAAGAGTGGCATGCATTCACATTCAGTCCCCTTTCCTCTCATTTATCCAAATAAAGCCCAGAGTAATCAGAAATCACCTGTTCAGTCCAGCAGACAAAGAGTTGGGCCAAAGCAGGGCACAGCTGTAAACCTACCAAAGTAAAGGTAGTCACCTAAACCGACAGGAAGGGTAATGAAAGCATTAATCAGAAAAGCAGCCCAGAGATACATGGTAACTCTGGAGGAGCTGCAGAGAACCACAGCTCAGGTGGGGGAATCTATAGGCAGGAGAAATACAGTATTAGTCCAGTACTAGTCCTAGTCCAGTATTAGTCCAGGCAATATGAAAGCCAATATTTAAAAAAGCCATAAAAGACCCAATTTCCTGTTTGGCACAAGCAGAGGACACAGCAAACATGCAGAAAAAGGTGCTCCGTTGAGATGGGACCAAAACTGAAATGTCTGGCTACTGTACAGGATTCTGTGTGCGGTGGAAAACTAACACTGCACATCACTCTGAATACACCACCCATGGTGTTGGCAGCATCATGCTGTGGGAAAGCTTTCCTTTTAGCAGGGGCAGGAAAGCTGGTCAGAGTTCATGGGAAGATTAATGGAGGTGAATACAGGGAAAATACAAGGAAATCCTGGAAGAAAACCTGTGCAAAAGACCAGAGACTGTGGCAGAGGTTCACCTTCCAGCAGGATATTTATCCATGACATATCGATGGTTACAATGGAATGGATTTGATCATATTCATGTATTAGAATGGCCCAGTCAAAGTCTACAACTAATTTCCAATGAGAATCTGTGGAAAGACAAGAAAACAGATGTCATTTTCTTTCTATCTAACTGAGCATGAGCTTTGTGTCAACATGTCCTAATCTGGTAGATCTGTACCCCAAAGACTTGCATCTGTAATTGCTGTTAAAGGTGGCTCTCCAAAGCATTGACTCAGGGAGACTTTTATAAAACCATGTCTGCTTTTACTTGTACTTCAGTTATGCCCTATATTGTGTTGGTCTAAAGCATAAAATCCCAATGAAACACACTGAAGTTTGTCGATGCAAAATTTGAAACGTTTCATGGGGTATGAATACTTTTGAAAGTCTCTGTATATCTTTTTAGTGTACAGCATGACAAACTTGGCTATGTAGGAATTCATCCACAGCAACTAATCACTGAAGTTTGAAGGCACATCTAAATGACAGCAGCACTGTAGAGACATAGGTCATCTGAGCACTGATCACAAAGGCTTGCTGTCAGTATGAATATCTTTAATTAAAGCAGTTGTCTGATTGTTTTCCTATTCGTTCTGCTCTCTGGTTACTTCACTTTATTAATAAAACATGATGGGTTGCGGTGATCAGAATAAAATTAGGATTCAGCTGTTTTTTTATAGCACATCTGAATCAGGAATTATCACCTCTATCACCTCATACTTTAAATATCTTTCTTTTTTTACAATTTAAAACAGATTATTGCGCACTGTATTTACCGACACTTCTTATGAAATTTCTTCTTATGAAACATATCACACAGCTATAGCTATACATACTGTGTTACAATATTGTCAGTGCTTGGATAGAAGGATGCAGAAAACTAGACTTGGCGTCTGTGCTTCATTATATTATTCTACAGCTTATTTAACAGACATTCATATTTAATAGAAACAGAAGTTGAATTGAGCCAATGTCCACACCACAGTTGGGTTTTTGGGGTAGCAATAATGAGTGAGCTATTGGCCACCCTAACTACCAAGCAAATGTTTTTTTTTACTTTTCATCTTGTGAATGTGGCAGAGGGTTCAGGCTGCAATGTGATCAATTGAATCCTCCTCTCTTCATTGTTGGGTTGAGAGATGGCTCCCTTTACTCTCCCACATCATCTCTTCTCTGTCTAGCAGGAATACACTTGTGTTCTCAAATGAATTGACATTCATTTGAGAATTTTTTGTTTTTGTTTTTAAAGGTTTTGTTGATTACCTTTATGTTATCAGTATCATGCCTGTAATAGACAGCAGTCAGCAGCTCTAAGTCTAGAGTATTCAGGAGAACTTTTACTGAGGAATTCAAGCTAAAGACTACTCAGAGCAAGGAGTATTTAGGAGTCCATTTCTGTCTTCTAAAAAAAACAAAATAAAAATCTAACAAATCAAAAATCTATTTAAATTTGTGCTCTCTGTTGTAATAGTCAGCACGGAATTTAATCCTGACCCCAAAACGTTAGACTGAATAAAGATTTTAACACTGACCTTTAAAACATTTATGGCTAAAACTGTTTTAACAAATAATGTGTCTAGTCAACAGGAAACAGCTGACACTGATTTTAAAGGGTCTATTTCATCTTAGTTTGGAGTGAGAAAACTGAGAAAACCTGATAGCTGTAATCTAAATCCATACCAACAGGCATTTACAATGCACTTTTCTGACAATATGAGAGTAAATGGAGGCAATCCTTTATAAAACTAAATATGCAATAAAACACTAATTACCTTTTATACTGAACAAGAGTGCCATTGTTAATTATTGTAAACAGAAATCAGACTGATTGTAGACAAAATAAATTGCTAACTGGATGTGTAAAGGCTTACTGGCTACACAATAAAGGACAGGGGGAGCACTCTTACTTTCCTAAAATATCTTGATAAGCAGGAACACTGGGTGAGATTTGTGAAAGTGAATCAAATAATTGGTGAATGAAAACTAAGCCGGTACCACACCAGCTTACGAGATCCTTTATTTATACTCCTTGTCCTGCATCATTTCAGAAAAACCAAAGTAGTAAAGATTATTACTTTATCACAGTTTGCAGCAATTAACACAGATAATTAGAGTTTATGCAAAACATATGTGGTCAAAATGCCAAGTAAACTTTGTTTGAATGGTATAAATTTCATCTTATATTTAACTTGCTCTCCAGACTGTATACATTTGCACAGATTGCTATTATATTACACAATGTATTTCTGTAGTAAATGTTTACCACAACAGACATTTCAACTGAGGCCTTTTTAAACAGCCAAGCAGAGCAATGCAGCAGCAACAGCGGATAGAGTTGGGTCAGGTTCAGTTAGGTTGCAATGATCTTTTTTGTCTTAAAAACTCACTGAAACTGGATTTCCATGTATTTTCCCATTTCTGCGGTTTTACAACTGCTCTGAACATAACCCTAGAAAAGACATATCGAGCAACAAAATAAGGACATAATGAGAGAAGAAAAAGCAGGAAGCAAAGCATGCTGGGATGACTCACACATGGCCGTACCAGACTGAGAATGTCTGCCCGAAGCCTCCATCATAGCTAGCCTCCCAGGACACGTTAGCCCTGGTGGAGGAGGCTGCGACGTGGATGCTGGTAGGGGAGTGGGGGCTTGTGCCTATAGAAACAAGAAGCAGTTGTTAAAAGGGCATATTAGTCACTGACTGCCCCAGCTACTGTGAAGTCATTCAGTTTATCTACCAAATTAATTCACTGCGAGCCTATCCTAGGGAGGTTGAGATCCCAAGCAACCCAATGTAAATTCATGGAAAAACAAAGTTAACCTGACTGTCCATGTCACATGAAAATCTATACAGCCCATCAATATGACATCATACTACTGTGACAAAATGGAAAATCTTTAAAAGGGCTGACAATCTTCCCAGGAGAAGACACCCAGTAAATTACTTCATAAGACCATGCACTGTTTGGAAATACAAAAAACCAAAAAATACAAAGAAAGAGCTTCATATCAGGCTATACAGGACTCAGTTAGAATGTTACATAACAGTATAGCTAGGATAAAAACTGAAACACCTATGGTTTGTTTGGAAGGGCTGAAAGAGAGAACCTCTTCTAAAAATAATTTGACAGCAAAAGGTGCATCTGAATGAAGCAAGACATATGGAGCAATTTTATTTAGACAGATGAGACAGTGTAGATGTTTGATCACAATACACAGTGCCATGTTTTTTGGATTCTTCATAAAATGAAGAACACTATGGAGAACCCCGAGCATCCTCTTCATGAGACTGTTGTACAACAATAGTCAGAGGCTTCTTCAGATGTGCTGTAAGACAGACCGCTACAGGAGATCCTTCATGCCCACAGCCATCAGCATCTACAACAGCTCAGAAACCTGTATAATATGAGCTACAACAACATTTAATTTCTCTTTGGGATTAATAAAGTATTTGAATTGAATTTGAATTGAATGTTAGAAGAAAACCAAACACATCTTATTAGCACAAACACCGCATACTAACTGTTAAGCATGGTGGTGGGAGACTGATGATATGGGCTTATTGTGCAAACACAAGACCTGGTCACCTTACAGTAACTGAGTCAGCGTATTCTGGATTCAAATGTGAATCCCTATGTCTCACAGATTTGGTTTGGCAGAAGGACAATAATCCCAAACACAGCAGCAAATCTACAGTAGAAGGGTTGAAAAAAGAATCAAGGCATTGAAATGTCCCAGTAAAAGTACAGTCCTTAACATTTAGAGAGTTGAGCATTAATGAATCCCCAAAAGATTCTTTTACAACAATCTGGGGGACCAATTGCTCATACAGAAAACAACTACAGCGAATTATCCCTGCTAAAAGTGGTTCTACAGATTATTGAATCATGTAGTGTACTTAGTTTTCATGTGACTTTATGTTTGACCTTGTTGAACATGACTGCTTAAAAACAAGACAATAAAACAGTGTAATGGTAAGTTTTTACATCCGCGGAATGTGTGAAAGTACCTATGACTTGGACATGCGTGCTGGCAGTGATGCTTGTGGCAACGTTGGTAGCGACACACTCCCACTCCCCGTGGTCATCCTTTGTGAGTGACTTTAGCTGTAAGTTGCCCCGAGGCAGAACATTGTGCTTGCTTTTACTGGGCTTTCCTACCTGCAGTCCGCCCCACCCAAGGAAAAAAAAGAGGACTGAATGAACGAGACGCACATGCAACACAAATCCTAAACTTTAAAGAAACAGGGAGAACGTCATCAAGAGGTTTCTGCAGTTCCAATTTGAGAAGTTTCCAAAACTAAACACTAAAATATGAAATGTGACACAGCATAAGGCCCTGATTAATAATAACTCCGAGAGGTTGGTAAACTGCAGACACTGTAAGATGTGAGGGTGGTACCTTCCTCCATGTGATATTTGGAAAGGGATCTCCCTCTGCCTCACAGGGGATGACAAGTTCCCTTCCAGCCTCCTGCCTGTACTCCCCTCCAGGAACCACAGAGAATTTTGGAGGGTCCTGGCCATGCCATGGTGAAACAGCCAGAAGGATTAGGTAAAACACTGAATGTGCCTCAAGTGTTGTACATTTTTAGCATGTTTACCGTTAGCACCAGGGGAGCAGGAGGAGACCATCCCATGGAGCCCAGGGCATTGTAAGGCATGCAGGTATAGGTGCCAAGAGAGTCCTCTGTCACCTCTGCAACACGGATGCTCCCATCATCCATCTGGCTCCAACCAGGGTACTGTGAAAAGAGAATCCATTGACAGCAAATAAAGAGGTGTAATGGTTTATTCAAAACATAGTTGATAAAAATCAAGGATGGTTGATAAAAATCAAGAAACAGAATTCTTCAAAGCTTTGAATGGAATAAAGATGGAATTAAATAAATGTGTCCAAAGCTGAAATAAATCACCTTGTCTATCCGTAGAGGGAGACCATCTTTTTTCCACTTCACCAGAGTTAGATAGGGGTTGGCATCTACAGGACAGCGGATGAAGCCTGGGAGACCAATGGCCACATAAATGACAGATGGCATGTTTACCACACGGGCAGGATCTGGTGATTACAGAAAGCAAAAAGGTAACTGATAAAACCACTGGTTGTAGTAAGGGGAACAAATTGTCTAGTTGCAGCAACATATGTGTGAGGAAGCTTGGGAAAACTCTCAGTTTTACACAACAGGCCCCTGGCTCAATGACAAATTCATTTACCTTTAGTAGAGCACAGCTGTTCTCAAAACAGCATGTGTGTATATCTTTAATATTGTGTGCTGTTGAGTCTGAAATTACTCTGCACATCAATTTTATTCCCAATTACATTCCGTGAAAATCTGAAACAGGTGAATGTGTGTGACATATGCTATGAAAACAGTACATTATTACAGTTAAACAATACATTAGTATTCTAGAGTTGCACCACTCAAGGTGGCAGCAGGTTGGAATGGCTCTGTTACTTTTCATTTTGCTTAATTCTTTCCAAGGACCAAAATTCCTCTTGTGGTGGACAAAATTGGTGATTACCCTCACCGGTAATGGATGCTGGGAAGCTGGAAGGAATTTTGCTGATACTTTTTTACTTTTGGAGATTTGTTATGATGCGTCACTATGGCAACAGGGTTGTTTTTTTTACAACCGGGAGCAGCTGGCTAATATCTCAAAAGCTCAAATAAAACTGCAACCCAAAATCCCTGATGAGTTGAAAAGGAGGCACCGTGGATGCAGAGCAGGAGCAAAGAGAAGAGAGAGAAGGAGGATTTTCAAACCATCTTTTCATATCCCTGACTCTTGCATCTCTCTGCCAAGCTTTCTGACCATACTAGCAAACAGAGATTTAAAGAGGTGCGGCAAATGTAAAGAGGTGGACTAGCAGTACTTGTGAACAATAGATGGTTTAATCCAGGGCTTGTTACTGTGAAGTTTCGTCTCTGCAGTCCAAATATTGAACTGTTAGCAGAAAGTTTTCGTCCATATTATTTACCCAGAGAGTTCACCAGTGTTATTTTGGCAACAGTTTAAGTTCCACCTTTAGCTGTTGCAGACACTGCATGTGATGCCATCAGCTCAGTTGTTGCTACAGACACAACACCCCAATGCGTTTGTGGTAATATCTGGTGATTTTAAACATGATTCACTCTCTGCTACACTTTTAAAGTTTCAACAGTTTGTCAGCTGCTCTATCAGAGAAGTGTCTGGGACTCCACCATCTCTAAAGCAAGACCTCCTCTAGGCAAATCAGATTACAATCTTGTTTTTCTCTGCTCAAAGTATAAGCCCCTTGTTGAGAGGCAACCTGTAATAAAGAGGACTGTGAGAAGATGATCACAGGAGGCTGAAGAAGCCCTGTAAGGTTGCTTTGAGGCTACAGACTGGGACGCAGTGTGTCAGCCACATGGAGAGAACATCAATGCCATGACTGAATGTGTAACTGACTATATAATCTTCTGTGTGGATAACACCATCCCCACCAGAACGGTGAGATGATTCCCAATAACAAACCCTGGATCACCAGTGACCTGAACGACTTAACAAGAAAAAAAATAGCCTTCAGAGAGGGAGAGAGGGAATTATTGAGGAGTATACAGAAGCAACTTAAAGTCAAGATAAGAGACAGCAAGGAGGTGTACAAGAAGAAGCTGGAGAGCAGCTCCAGCAAAATAGTATCAGAGATGTGTGGTCAGGGATGAAGACGATCACAGGCTTCAAGCAGAAAGAAGATCGGACCGATAGACGTCTGGACGGAGCCAATGAAAAAAAGACTTTCTTTAATAGGTTCAGTTCAGAAATAAGCTCAGCATCCTCCTCTCCTGCTTACAGCCAAACAGACATCACACCCTCCTTTGACCCAAAGCTTTCCTGTCACACCTCAAATGTTTTATCTCCCACCTGAGCCATGGACCCTTCTGCTTCTACATGTTTGTCTTCAACCAAATCAGAAGATTTTGATGCTCGCTTTACATACCCATTCCACCTGCATGTCTAATGAAGTCAGGTAAGAAGCAACTAAATATACAGAACTGGAAAAGGCTGCAGGTACAGATGATGTCAACCCTACAGTCCTGAAGGCCTCTGCAGAGCAGCTCTGTGAGATTTTACAGCACCTCTTTAACCTTAGCCTTACCCAGGAGAAAGTTCCAATGTTGGGGAAGGCCTCCTGTCTTGTTCCGGTACCAAAGAAATCAGTCCTCAATAGGGATGGGTACCGAATTCGGTACTTTTATAGGTACGACCAAATTCCATTGGTACTGCCGAGTATCGATTCACGTAAAACCAAACGGTACCATGTTTCGGTACCTAAAAGCATCATTGTGACACTGAGGGAGTGGAAGAGTGGGCGATTTTCCATGCCGGACATTAACACAGCATTTGCACGCACAAGAGCGTAATAACGTCAGTAGCCGCTGCTACTGTCAACAAAGCAAACATGGCTGATAGAAAGTGCTTCAAAGTATGGCTCCACTTTTCAAAATGCGGTGCAGATTACGCTTGCTGCAATATTTGTGATGCAATGGGCAAGACCAGCGGTGGGAATGCTTCTAATCTGGGGAGCACCTGCAGCGTTTCCCCCACCACTATTCAAGGGGGGCGCCCCGTCCCGCCAACCAGACCGCCCACCCCCAAGAGGATCACGGCATGTAGTAATAGTATGTTTTAACAGTTAATGTCGTTCATTTTAATAGATCACGTGTCCTGCATTGTCGCTACTCTACTTTCTATGGCCAAACTTGACAAAAACTATACCAAAACACACTCCTCATACTCTGTGTCACCAACGCTGACACACTGATTTACGTACGCTCGTGCAGGTGAACACAAGCTCCTGACAGCGGACAGAAAAACATGCCGCTAAAACCTAGAAAGCAGGCAAGGATATCTGCGGTTTTAAAAAGCGCCTAATTTAGTTTTGATGGCAGCACTTCCTCTCCTGCGAGCAGCAGCAGGGCTAACTCTCCTACTCCTGGTACATATGGCGAAGGTAGAAGTACACAAAATAGACCAAGGTGGGTGTTCACGCCATGTGATTTCTGCCAAGTGTTCTGAATGTCAAAGTGAAGAAATTCAGTGAAATTCAGTTAAAGGTTTAATGTTGAAGTAGTGTTTGAAAAAACAGATGTTACAATACAAACAGCTGGATGTTGTTTTGATATATTCATTAAAATGTATATATTGAGAAATAAATATGGTAAATTGAAAATTTTTGAGATTTTATTGTTAAACAAAATAACATTTATTACCACATAAACAGACATAAAAGAACCAAAAACTGGTACCGTTGAGTACCGGTATCGATTCCCAGGTACCGGTACTGGTATCGGTTCAAATGTGAAAAGTACTCCTCCCTAGTCCTCAATGACTATAGACCTGTTGCCCTGACATCCCACATCATGAAGGTCCTAGATAAACTCCTGTTGGCCCATCTGAGTAAGCAAACAATAAACTATCAGGACCCCCTTCAGTTTGCTACTTGCTGTGGATTTGGAGTTAAAGATGCCATCATACACCTCCTTCAACAAACCTACTGTCATCTGGACAAAGAGAGCAGCACTGTGAGGATCATGTTCTTGCTTTGTCAGAAACTCCAGAAGACTCAGGTAGAGGCCTCAACAATCTCCTGGATCAAAGACTACCTGACCAACAGACCACAGTTTGTGAGACTGAAGGGTTGTGTGTCTAACCAGGTAGTCAGCAGCACAGGGGCACCACAGGGGACCGTACTCTGACCTTTCCTCTACACTCTGTACACCTCAGACTTCCAGTACAAGACAGACTCCTGTCATCTGCAGAAATACTCGGATGATTCTGGAGTCGTGGGGTGGATCAGAGATGGACAAGAAGCTGAGTACAGGGAGGTGGTGGACTGC
Source organism: Crenichthys baileyi (assembly GCA_036173005.1). Taxonomy (NCBI): domain Eukaryota; kingdom Metazoa; phylum Chordata; class Actinopteri; order Cyprinodontiformes; family Goodeidae; genus Crenichthys; species Crenichthys baileyi. Next base: position 73,688 of record JAHHUM010000153.1, on the reverse strand, counting down.
TTTGTGGCATGGTGTGGAAACAATCATCTCATCTTGACCGCAAATAAAACAAAGGAGATGATTGTAGAATAGGTCAAACACTAATTCCATCATGGGAGAAGAAGTGGAGGTGGTGGAGGGGTATAAATACCTCAGTGTTCACCTGGACAACAGACTGGAGTGGAGATGCAACAATAAAGCCATCTACAAGAAGGGACAGAGCAGACTGCACTTCTTAAGGAAGCTTAGGTCTTTGCAGTGTTTGCAGCAAGATGCTGCATATCTTCTATAAGTCTGTTGTGGAGAGTGTGATCTCTTCTGCCATCATCTGCTGGGGTAGCAACATCAGAACCAGGGACTTGAAAAACCTCAACAAGCTGATAAAGAAGGCTGGCTCTGTTCTGGGGACTCCTCTGGAACCTCTGGAGATCATTGTGCAAAGAAGGATTCTTCATAAAATGAGGAACATTATGGAGAACCCTGAGCATCATCTTCATGACACTGTTGTACAGCAACAGAGTGTCTTCAGTCAGAGGCTTCTTCAGATCTGCTGTGAGACAGACAGCTACGGGAGATCTTTCCTGCCCACAGCCATCAGCATCTACAACAGCTCTTTGAAGAAACCTGTATAATATGATCTACGACATATAATATGACATTGGATTTCCCTTTGGAATTTGTAAAGTATTTTTGAATTGAAATTGAATTTAATCTAACATTCTATCATTAAGAACAGTTATTATTTTACCTGCAGTAGATAAACCCTTTTTAAGTCTTTAGTTTGCATAAAAGCAGATTAGTTTTTCAGAGGCTGAAGCTACCAGCTAGTCAGTGTAGGGCTCAGGTAAAATTTACTATCTTCTGCAATTTTCTAAACTTTTACACCTTAACCATGTTTTTATTACACAGATAGTGGCATAGTGGGAAGTAGCACTTGCATTTAAAACTGTTAGCCTGTTTTCACAAAGAAATACCATCTTTTGTGCAATATGTAATGCAACATGTTAAGTGTATCTAGCTAGAAAAACTACTCTGTTAGAAAAGTTATATGCTAGAGCCACACTGATCAGAATTTTGTGCCCGATTAGTTTTGTAAAGCTTTGGCTTCCTCCAGTGAGTTAACTGATTTCGGTTTCTCTTTGAGATAAATGATATAAGAGGATATAAGAACAGCATTTGTTTTTTTTTTTGTAGTTTTGCTGACGTTACTGGTCCTTCATTAAAAAAGTAAAAGCTCAAAATATTATTTTTTTCATATCTAAGCCTCTTTGAGCTACAGTACCTGTAAATGAACAAGGACTTCTACATAAACAACATTCTAATGTAAGCATGTCTACGGTTTGATAGTTTACACAAAAGCATTTGTATGAACCCCTGTGAGGCTTTTCTGGCTGGAGATGTTTAAAGGTGAAATACAATTTTGGCTTGAGCCCCATTTATTAGTCATTAGCTTTAGCCTCTAGAAGTAAAGAAATGAAAATGAATGATAGTTATGTGCTACAGGTAAGAAACTGTTTATAATCTCTCAACAGAATCCCACTTTAAAAACAGGTAAATTAGAGAACATGTATTATACACATGTCCTATTTTTGTTTATGTCAACTACAGTATGAGACAACAGTCAGGGCCATCCATCCGTCCGTCTGTCCATCCATTCATTCATCTTGCACTTATGCTAGATCCGGCTGTGGGGGTAAAAGGTCCAGGAGGGAAACCCAAATATTCCTTTCTCCGGCGACACCCACCAGTTTCTGGGGTATCCCAAGGAGTCCCCAGGTGAGACGGAATATATAGTCCCAGTAGGCAATTTTGGGTCTTCCTGGGGATCTCTTCCTAGTGGGACGTGCCAGAATACCTCCAGACAGGCGTCCAGGAGGTATCCTGATTAGATGCACCCCAACCAGCACAACTAACTCTATTCAATAAAGAGAAGCAGCAGGTCTACTTCGAGCTCCCCCAGATGACGGAGCTCCTCACGCTTACAGGAGCTCTGTCATCCAGAGCCCATAACAAAAAAAAAAACGCAATAAAGAAAAAAAACAATACATCTGAACACATTTGTTAGCATTAACCAAGCCATGGGATTTATTCAGAGGGACTATCTTTGCTGACGATGTGGAAAAGTACTAAAAGAGCCTCAGGTACATGTTCATGTCTTCTGACGTTGGAGTTTATTCACAGTAAACAATTTAAATGAACTGAATTTACATCATGAAACTGAATTTACATCATGAAACTGAATTTACATCAAGAAAAAATGCTTCAATTCAAGGTTTTAGTTATTCGTTCACTGAATTGTTGAAGTATCTTGCTGTAGAAATTATTGACTTTTTGGGTTATGAGACACAAGAGACAAACATGTTGTATTTGTCACAAGTGATGCTCAAATCTGCCTCCAGGTAAAGTGTCTTTATAGTTAATCCAAAGCCACATGTTTATTAAATTTTTTTTGGCTTCACTCTCAAACCGGTTGCCATGCTGATGGCAACCGGTTTGAGAGTGAAATGGTTGTTAAAGGCACTTGGTGACCCCAAGATGAAACATTACTGTGCGGTGGCCAGATAAGTCTGAAACTTCTGAGTCCACAAATCTTTTATGAATTTTAATTTTCTCAAAACAGAACAAATATGTGTTATGCTCATTATTGTTCCCTGCAAGGCTTGCAAGAAATGGGAATTAACCTTTTAGAGTTTTCCCTTTGCATCATAAAGTCCTTCTTCAACTGGTGTCTGATGCGGTCATTGGACTCCTTTAGAATAAGTAAACGTGGGAAAACGACGTCACCAATCTAAAAATAAAATGGGACAAAAAAGAGGGAACTTTCTGTTGATTCAGAAATTGGAGGTCAGGCAGAACAGAGTGATGCCTCACTAAGGTCAGGGAGGAGAGAACTTTCCATTATGAACTGGGTGATAAGCCTGACAGATGGGGTGACTGAGTGGAGGAGGGGAGAGCTATCACCAGAGCAATAGAGGGAAAATATATATGGCTGAGCGTGGGAAACAGGACAGGTGAGAGACAGAAATGACTAGATGACGTAAGGCAGAGTGGAGCTGCTGGAGGAGAGCCGAGGATGGGATGCTGGCACTGTGAAGCAGGGAAAAAAGCACTATGAGGAATAGAAAATGAACAGCTGAATAAATGATTGAGTGAGGTGGGAAAGTTAAACGTCTTGAACAACTTAAGACATACAGCCTGCTATCCTGACGCCCAGGCTGTTCCCCCAGCATCTCTGTGAGCCCAGAGGAGCACCACCACTGGCAGCACAGACAAAAATATCAACCAAGTTTCTAAATATAGCACTCAGAGAGTCTATCGCTCACGACACGTTTAGTTCCCACTGATGCTGTGGGGAAGTTATTCACTGGCAAGGTCTTCAAAAAAAAGACAGGATAAGAAAAGATTCAAATGGAAAAGAAGAACATCTGAGGAAATAATAGAACAGAAAGAATCAGAGAGCCCCCTGCAGTCTGATGAGAAAAGTCACCAGTCTTATAGCAATGATGTAATCCCCCCTTTCTCACTCCCCCCTCTCTCCCTGACTGGTGTTGCCTACACACACAGAAACACAGACCACAGACATACAGCCATACATGGAGTCAGGGTACAGAAGAAATTATAAATGTCTGCTGCTTTAACTAGCGTCAGCGGTCACTAATCGACGAGGTCTCACATCTTCTCCTCCTACCTCTCCCTGTCTGCTCCAAAAACCAGATACATGCTTTCTGAAGGCACAAATTCAGATAGACTCGAGCCAGGAGTGACTGCTGAACTGGTGGAGTGTTACAGCTCCAAAATGAGGGCGTGTCAACCCATGACGAAACAGAGGTAGGGAGGGATAATATGTGTTAGTGAGCACATAAATATATACGAGTACAAATGAGAAATATAGAAAGGATATAGGGAAATGAGAGGCAGGGAAATGAGGAAGGAAAGCAAATATAAAAAAAGGAAAACTGTTTATGAAAGAAAAAAAGTTTTTGAGTGGAATTATATGTTGCCTAAGAGAAGGAAGCAAGATTAATGGAGGGCACTAAGTGGTTCTATGGTACAGAAACTCAGCATGGGATTTTAGCTGAAGGAAACGATCGTCGGTAATGATTTATTGCATTGTCTGGTTCGAACTTAAACAGATGCAAAGATACTCTTATCTTTATGGATAAACAGAGATGAATAGGTAAAACCACTTATTTGCATACAACGGATAAAAAATATGTCACACTGTTTTACACAATACAAAACTTTTCATGTTTTAGGTCAGTTACGATTACCAAAATTACTTCTAATTGGCAAATGCCAGAAGAAAGGTTTTTATACTATTCTCTTCAAACTCAGAAGTTTACATCCATCAATTCAACTGATCTGCTACTTACGGTGGGAAGAACAAGTATTTAATACACTGCCGATTTTGGAGGTTTTCCTACTTGCAAAGCACGTAGAAGTCTTTAATTATATGATAAGAATCCCTGCTCTCACAGGCCTGTTAGTTCTTCTTTAAGAAGTCCTCCTGTTCTCTACTCATTACCTGTATATATACAGTGCCTTGCGAAAGTACTTGGCCCCCTTGAACTTTTCAACCTCTTGCCACATTTCAGGCTTCAAACATAAAGATATAAAATTCTAATTTTTTATGAAAAATCAACAAGTGGGACACAATCGTGAAGTGGACTGAAATTTGTTGGATGTGTCAAACTTTTTTAACAAGTAAAAAACTGAAAAGTGGGGCGTGCAATATTATTCGGCCCCCTTGCGTTAATACTTTTTAGCGCCACCCTTTGCTGCAATTACAGCTTCAAGTCGCTTGGGGTATGTCTCTATCAGTTTTGCACATCGAGAGACTGAAATTCTTGCCCATTCTTCCTTGCAAAACAGCTCGAGCTCAGTGAGGTTGGATGGAGAGCGTTCGTGAACAGCAGTCTTCAGTTCTTTCCACAGATTCTCGATTGGATTCAGGTCTGGACTTTGACTTGGCCATTCCAACACCTGGATATGTTTATTTGTGAACCATTCCATTGTAGATTTGGCTTTATGTTTTGGATCATTGTCTTGTTGGAAGATAAATCTCTGTCCCAGTCTCAGGTCTCTTGCAGACTCCAACAGGTTTTCTTCCAGAATGGTCCCGTATTTGGCCCCATCCATCTTCCCATCAATTTTGACCATCTTCTCTGTCCCTGCTGACGAAAAGCAGGCCCAAGCCATGATGCTGCCACCACCATGTTTGACAGTGGGGATGGTGTGTTCAGGGTGATGAGCTGTGTTGATTTTACGCCAAACATATCGTTTTACATTGTGGCCAAACAGTTCGATTTTGGTTTCATCTGACCAGAGCACCTTCTTCCACATGTTTGTTGTGTCTCCCAGGTGGCTTGTGGCAAACTTTAAACGAGACTTTTTATGGATATATTTGAGACTGATTATTGATTGCACAGTGCTCCTTGGGATGTTTAAAGCTTGGGAAATCTTTTTGTATCCAAATCCGGCTTTAAACTTCTCCACAACAGTATCTTGGACCTGCCTGGTGTGTTCCTTGGTCTTCATGATGCTCTCTGCGCTTTGAACAGAACCCTGAGACTATCACAGAGCAGGTGCATTTATACGGAGACTTGATTACACACAGGTGGATTCTATTTATCATCATCAGTCATTTGGGACAACATTGGATCTTTCAGAGATCCTCACTGAACTTCTGGAGTGAGTTTGCTGCACTGAAAGTAAAGGGGCCGAATAATATTGCACGCCCACTTTTCAGTTTTTTATTGTTAAAAAAAGTTTGACACATCCAATAAATTTCATTCCACTTCACGATTGTGTCCCACTTGTTGTTGATTCTTCACAAAAATTTGAATTTTATATCTTTATATTTGAAGCCTGAAAATATATACACAGGGCCTGACATTAACACCCGCCAAATGCTGGTGAATTTTAGCAGTGGCGAGTAACACAACCACTCTGACTAGCCACTTTAGCAGGTTAGATTATATATACAGTTTTTAATTGTAGTTTTCTCAAATGGCATCTGAAATAATAAACAAGTTGAATCTTGACACTACCACTCCCATCAGCACTGCCTGCATACAGTGTTTGATCTCTGGTCCATTCATGACCGACGTCGCTTTAGACAGGCGGTTCCTGTGGAGAACACAGTCGTGAAGCCGTGGGGGCGGTAATGTTTCTACTTTGTAAACCGCCAGTGATGCCAAGTCAGTTTATTATAGGCAACTTTGGGTTGTTTTTTCTCTAAAGTCGCTTGCAAAAAAGTTTGGGCTTGGCTTTCTTTCCGAGTGAAACCCTTTGATTATCTCCCAGCTCCCACAATAAAGCAAAACCCGAGTGGTAGATACTTTGTCCTTTCCACATCGCTGTTTCCTGGTTATAGCGCCCACCAAAACACACTCACGCCAGAACCCAGAGTGACAGGGAAACGAGCGATGAGACAGCGTGATAATGAGATGCAGTAGATGGGGAAAATATGGAAAGATTTTAATAGTGTTTTAGAAAGAGAGCGCATTGAAAGACTGGATCTGACCTGAGATGGGAGATGTCTCCCTTCTGATTGTGCAGTGTGAAATACAGGTGTTGGAGAATGAAACTGAAACACCTGGTTTTAGACCACAATAATTTATTAGTATGGTGTAGGGCCTCCTTTTGCGGCCAATACAGCGTCAATTCGTCTTGGGAATGACAGATACAAGTCCTGCACAGTGGTCAGAGGAATTTTAAGCCATTCTTCTTGCAGGATAGTGGCCAGGTCACTACGTGATACTGGTGGAGGAAAACGTTTCCTGACTCGTTCCTCCAAAACACCCCAAAGTGGCTCAATAATATTTAGATCTGGTGACTGTGCTGGCCATGGGAGATGTTCAACTTCACTTTCATGTTCATCAAACCAATCTTTCACCAGTCTTGCTGTGTGTATTGGTGCATTGTCATCCTGATACACCGGCACCGCTTAAGGATACAATGTTTGAACCATTGGATGCACATGGTCCTCAAGAATGGTTCGGTAGTCCTTGGCAGTGACGCGCCCATCTAGCACAAGTATTGGGCCAAGGGTATGCCATGATATGGCAGCCCAAACCATCACTGATCCACCCCCATGCTTCACTCTGGGCATGCAACAGTCTGAGTGGTACGCTTCTTTGGGGCTTCTCCACACTGTAACTCTCCCGGATGTGGGGAAAACAGTACAGGTGGACTCATCAGAGAACAATACATGTTTCACATTGTCCACAGCCCAAGATTTGCACTCCTTGCACCATTGAAACCGACGTTTGGCATTGGCATGAGTGACCAAAGGTTCGGCTATAGCAACCCGGCCGTGTATATTGACGCTGTGGAGCTCCCGACGGACAGTTCTGGTGGAAACAGGAGAGTTGAGGTGCACATTTAATTCTGCCGTGATTTGGGCAGCCGTGGTTTTATGTTTTTTGGATACAATCCGGGTTAGCACCTGAGCATCCCTTTCAGACAGCTTCCTCTTGCGTCCACAGTTAATCCTGTTGGATGTGGTTCGTCCTTCTTGGTGGTATGCTGACATTACCCTGGATACCGTGGCTCTTGTTACATCACTTAGACTTGCTGTCTTGGTCACAGATGCGCCAGCAAGACGTGCACCAACAATTTGTCCTCTTTTGAACTCTGGTATGTCACCCATAATGTTGTGTGCATTTCAATATTTTGAGCAAAACTGTGCTCTTACCCTGCTAATTGAACCTTCACACTCTGCTCTTACTGGTGCAATGTGCAATCAATGAAGACTGGCTACCAGGCTGGTCCAATTTAGCCATGAAACCTCCCACACTAAAATGACAGGTGTTTCAGTTTCATTGTCCAACCTCTGTATGTGCTCACCATGCCTTTTCTTTTAAACAGAATTTAAAATAAGTTTTTTTGTCTGTCATTTTGCTGTTAAGTATTCAAAATGCACTTTTATTTTGATCGGTTGTTATTCCAAATTTTAAGTTATTCAAAATGTTCATGGTAAAAGTGTTCATAATAATTTTGCTGTTGCTTTTGTATAATGCCGTAATAAAAGGTATACATTTACACGGTTTTACACAGTGGTGTTTAGCCAGTTGGGCTCTTTTTTTGGGCTTGTTTTGATAGAGATGGTTGCTTGTTTCTCTCACGAGACCTGGCAACACTGATCACTGCACATTTTCATATAAAAAGGAGCTTTACACAGAACGTTGTCGGAGCTGAATGCTTGATAATGACCCGAAGTGGTAAACATTTTATGTAGTCTTGATATGATCTTGTAAAAGGGTCATTTACACCTAAAATGTTGTAAATGTAGTTCAGACATAAATCCTCAACAACAAAATGGTGGCTGGTGAAAATGCTGAGTGGCTAGTAACTCTGGAAAACCACTAGCCACAGTGACTGGTGTATTACGAATTAGAAAAAGGCGGACCCAAGATTCAGCCAGACACAGAACTGAAAGATTAAAAAGTTTATTCAGCCACAGGAAAACGTCACTCAGGTTAAACTCTACACAGCTTCCAGGAATCACTGAAGCAGAAGGAAGGATTAGTGACTTGTAGTTTCTCCAAATCTTGCAAGGATCAGAAAAGTCACTAACCTGTTCTTGTCTTGGGTTAAACTTTAAACGCAGAGGGGAAACCTCAGTGGGTAGAAGGCAGGGATCTCCACAGCGCGGGTGAGAGAGACAGGTGACTTTTGGCTCAATAATCCAAGGGCTAGGCTGATTCAATAATCCAGGGACAGAAACAGGGTCAATGATTGGAACAAGAGACCTCAGGCAAGGGGCAGGCAGAGGCATAAATCAGATGCAGGAAACAGGGTCAAAACCAAAATCCAAACAGTCCGACAAGGGGCAGGCAGAGGCAAAAATCCAAAAGGCAAGGCAAGGTCAAAACAACGATCAGTCAGGAAGGAACGCTGGATATCTACTCACACGATGGCTTTCAAAAATCTGGCACCGTCTGCTTGTCAGAGTCAGTATATATCAGGTAAGACACAAGTGCTTGGAATGCCACAGATTGCACAGCACTGCAGCAGTCACCAGGTGCATCTCATCTGCTGATTGCAGCCAGGGAGACAGGGTAGAGCAGATGTGCCAGAATCATAACATGGTGACCAAAAAGTTAATGTCAAGCCCTGTATATATATTGGACCAGCCTGGCAGCCAGTCTTCATTGATTGCACATTGCACCAGTAAGAGCAGAGTGTGAAGATTTAATTAGCAGGGTAAGAGCACAGTTTTGCTCAAAATCCATCCATCCATCCATCCATCCATCCATCCATCCAGTTTCATATCTGAAATCCAGACACAAAGAACTCAATACATTGATTGAACTGCCATCCAGCCAATTACAGCAAGTCAACCAGCAGAGAAAAGACAAACACAAGTGTCTGTTGAGCTAATTACTGTTGTCAGTGAATGTGCTTGACAAAAGCAACAGCAACATTAGCATAGACTCAGCAAATGGGGCTACGCTTTGCAACCCGATATTTAAATTCCTTCCAGTCAGATTTAAGCGCTGTTAATGTGAGAGCAAAAATAATTAACAACCTCCTTTCCTTATTCTGCTTTCAAACGATGCCCTACCATAACTATAAGTTTGAGAGCTTGCCAGTTAAGAAACACATTGTCAGGATCTGCCATTTTGGTTTTTGTGTTTCTTTACTTAGGTCGTTCTCATGTGCTTTCTGGTTAGTAGTTATGTGCATTTATGTCTGGCTAGGTTCTTGTATTTGGTTGGTATTTGGTTTCCCAGTAGTTCTGTGCTCCTTAGTCTTATTAGTTCCTTTTCCCTCATGCTTTGTGTTATTTTCTCCCAGGATTTGTTATTGATTATAGTATGGTTCTCTTGGTTAGTCCTTCATGTTTCAGTTCCTGTCTGGCAGTCAGTCATATTCTGTTAGACAGTATTTCTGTTCATTTACTTAGTTCGTTCCATGTCATTAGATTTAGTTCCTTCTAGAGTTACTATTTTATGTTAGCTTATGTTTAGGTTTCTTATCCCTGCTCTTCCCATTTAGTTTAATGTTTGTTTCCCTTAGAGTTGGCTCTAGTTTAGTTTCCTCTCCTGGCTCTGCGTTTACAGCTATCGTAGACATAGAAACCTATCCCGTGTTCCCTACACCTCGTCTTCACACCCGCTAGCTATCATCTGATTACCTGCCTCGCTCATTCTCTTTGTTTCCCCATTCGCTTCCCTGTATATAAGCTAACCAGTTTTCCTTGTTCCCTGTCGCCGTGCCTTTCTTTCTACCCACCTGTCATGCTTCAGCCAGAGACCTGCTATGTTCCTGAGTTCCAGCCTGTGTAGTTCCTGTTCAGCTTCGTTGCTTGTAAGACTTGTGCGTCTTTGTTTTGGACCTGAACTTCTGGCCTGAGAAAACCTGCACTTTTAAGTCTTCGAATAAATCATATCGCAACCTATCATGTGGCTCCAGAGTATCTCGCTGCATCCTGGTCCGACTCCACTACCACAAACCCTGACACACATAATGCATTATTACAACTAATATGTGTTGGAGTCATCCATTTTGGTCGCACATTTTGACATGCTCAGCTCAACAGACATCGCAGCTCTGACATCACTGGGATTATAAATCCGGCGAAAAAAATTGTTTCATGGCCATTTTCCGCGTGTCTCACGGGACAACGCAACGGAGGCGCATATCTGGAGAGACTAAAGCTCGCAGGCAAACTTTTGCTCACAAGGCCATTCCCGGAAGAGCTTGAAAGCTGGAAATCTGTCTGATAGGTCAGAAGATTCATATGCCGATCGAAGACCACGCCGGCACCCGGCGCAGGTGAAAACCCACAGAGGTTTTATTTCCAAGGAGATGAGCTTCCTCCTAGTTGATTCAGTCGAGTAAACGGTTCTTCATATTTTCCCCTCCTGGACGGATAAGAAGTTTATCGTTTTTTTTCTTGAGGTGATCATGGACGCGTGAGCCCCCCTCTCTCGTTTTTCTTCAGACCTGACCCAACCGGTGAAGAGAAGAAATCAACGTCAAAGTAATTTCGTTCTTTTTATATTAAATTGGATAGGTACATTTAGAAGTCTGGGCAGGATGAGGCGTAGTTAAGGTGATTTTAGAATCACCAGTAGTTAATCTAAGGTATCAACTTATTGCATGCAATACTGATTGAAGTGTTTTATGCTGAGTGGTGTTTTGATTTGCTGTGCAAGCGCTGCTGAATCGTGCGTGTTCATGTTTTGTCCGGCTGATCCCAAATCAGCCAGGAGTTAGAAGTTGGACTTTTGAAAGTTTTTCATTCAAAGCAACTGTGGTCTGGGCCTCGCCTGACCAATCCTTTGTTTCAGTTTTATTACTGGAGTTTTTCCACTGAGTTCCTGCCTCAGAGTTTTATGACTCTTTGTTCGAGATTTGGGGCAATCAGCTGCTAGAGGCTAAAGGGGCGCGGTCCCACCGTTTTATCAGCCGATCGCTGCAATCGAGACATCAGCCCACCAGGAGGACTTCTCTTTCCATTTAACCCAAAATACACATTTTGTCCATAAAACTGCTGGTTTGATCTTCATAGACACTCAATGCCTATAGTCAATTTTATCCCCTTTGTGTAGAATACTGCTTGTTAGTTAGGTGAAAGTTTTTGGACCAGAATAATGGTATATCAGAATTATTTGGCTTCAGTAAATCTTCATATATATATATATAACTAAGAGAAGCGTTTGAGTTTATTTCGTGCAAGAGTGATTTATCTGTCAAAACAAGGTCGAAGTTCCCCCACCTTTGATAAAGCGGTTGAATAAACAGTGACATTTTGTGGTTTTGGTTAATAATTCATCAATTATTAATGATGAATAGCTAATTGTAATTATTAAAGAGCTTTGAGCCCATAATCACAACACCAGTGGATATCTCTGATTTCTATTCGTAAGAGATGATGTTTGGTTAAGAAATTAATGTTTTTTCAAATTATGATTTTAAATTATAATTTTGATAAATATTAATTAATCAATAATCATAAATCTTACATATTTGGCGTTCCGTAAGACGGGCCTTGAAATGACAGATACCACTATTGCACATAGTAACACAATCGTGATATCCTGGAAGCTTATGACCTCTGTTGTGAGATTTGGTGAAATTTTGCAGGAGTGTTTGTAAGCTAGAGGATGTATCTTGACTAATATTGGTTTTTTGTAGTTTATGGTGAAATTCAACGTAAATTGTCAATGCGAGCCCTGCTGGCTTAGAGCTGTAGCGCAGTCAGCTTGTTACCAGAGCAACCAAAAATTCCTGGCACAGTAGGAGGCATCCTATCTGCCTCTGGTGCCCGTTGGTATAACTACAGCTGTAACTAACACTCTCCCAGTGAGGGAGAAAGCAACACCACCGTCTGGTGGCCATTGAGTGAATTGCGGTTGCAACAGAATTTTCTCTGCTGCAAACAGGCGTTAGTGCCATCTTGTGGTCACTAGTGAGAATTAAAGTTGCTGCCACAGAATTTAACTAATTTGATTCGTTTTATTAACACAGGCAGATAATCCCATCACCGACGATCAATGGACATAGCTTGAGCTAAAATCAAGTTATTTGATCATTCATTGCCACTTCTGCTCTGAAATTTAAGCATTTTTGCTGGATTTTTCTTGTGTGTGAAGCATTTTTAACCAGACTCGCATAACTAACCCTAGTTGTCTAACTTGGTAGGTCCTGCAAGAAAGTAAATAACCCATAGTATGCATCACTAACATCCATTTGAAGCTAAGAATAGCGTTTAAATCTTATTTGTCTGACAGATTCCAGTTTGTTCATGTAAATGATAAATCATCTTCAAACTCCAGGGTTAATTGTGGAGTACCACAGGGTTCAGTACTTGGGCCAATTCTCTTTACTATATATATGCTTCCAATAGGTAAAATTATCAGGCAGCATAGAATAAATTTTCACTGTTACGCTGATGATACTCAGCTTTACTTATCCATAAATCCTGATGAGCCCAACCAGTTAGATAGACTACAAGCATGTCTTGAAGACATAAAAACTTGGATGACTTTAAATTTTTTGCTTCTAAATTCAGACAAGACAGAAGTTTTTGTCTTTGGGCCGGAGTCTTAAAAGAAACTGCTTAGTCAATCACTTAACCTGGATGGCATTAAATTGACCTCCGATAATAAAGTAAAAAACCTTGGTGTTTATTTTTGACCAGGACATGTCATTTAAATCCCATATTAAACAGGTTTCTAGGATTTTTCCCTTTTTTTTATCTCCGGAACATTGCCAAAATTAGAAAAAATCCTGTCAGGAGTGACGCTGAAAAACTAGTCCATGCATTTGTTTTCCAGGCTGGACTATTGTAATTCTTTACTATCAGGATGTCCCAAAATGCTTTAAAAGCCTTTTCAGCTGATTCAAAATGCTGCAGCAAGAGTTCTGATGAAAATTAAAAGAGGATCATATTTCCCCTACTTTAGCTTCCCTTCATTGGCTCCCCTGTTAAATCCAGAATAAAATTTAACATTCTCCTCCTCACATATAAAGCCCTTAATGAAAATTTAGCTCTACAAAACATCAGAGATCTGATTGTTTTCCCATACGTTCCTAAAGAGCACTTCGTTCTCCAAACTGCAGGTTTACTGGTGGTTCCCTAGGTTTTCTAGAAGTAGAAGGGAGGCAGATCCATTGTTTTCAGGCCCCCTCTCCTGTGGAACCAGCTCCCAGTTTTAGTACGTGAGGCGGACACCCCGTCTACTTTTAAGCATTTTAAAACTTTCCCTTTTTGGGATAAAGCTTATAGTTAGAGTGGCTTAGGTTATCCTGACAAATTTTCCTAATTTTAGCTCCGTCTTCTTCTCCCCTTGTTGGATGATTTAAAGGGGGAGTCAGGTTTAGCCTAAACCGGCTCAGTTACGGTTGGGGTGCAAAACACACCCCCCCATTTCTGCTACCTGTATGAACCCCCCTCTTTTCCAATGGTTATGGTCAATCTGACAAGAGAGAGGTATCCCAAATCGTTGTGGTTTTTTAGTATAAAAAGGGCAACAGTGGGCTCTAGATGGAAAAAACTGTCTACTTTTAAGGCTGGTTTAAAACTTTCCTTTTTTGATAAAGCTTATAGTTAGAGTGGCTTGGGTTTCCTGAGCTATCTCTGTAGTTATGCTGCTATAGGCTTAGGCTGCTTGGGGACATAATCCCCCTTTCACCCTCTTCCTACTTTTTCTCACGCTACTCTTCAATTTTGTAATTTTTTGCTGTTTTTTTCAGCTTTTAAAAACGTTGTTCTCTATCTTTTCCCTTTTTCCTAGAAGCTAACACCGGGGCCTGACTCTGTGTCCTACCTGTAACACCTTTCTGGAAAGGGGAATCCTCCAAGCTTCTGCTGGCAACAACTTAATGCTCACCCTTTACCGATGATCCAAAATGGCCCTGTCTTTCAGTGTTTAAACCCTTTTTCCCCTCTCCAGAAAATAGCTACTGATTGAGCTTTTACTGTGACTAACTCTCTGTGCTCTCTTCAGACCCCAAAATTTGAAAACGGGCTCAGAGTTTTATCTGTTCCTTCTTTCTAGGTGAAACGACTAAAAGGAGCTACATCCATTTAACATTTACCTTTTTTCCTTCCCATAGAAAGTACTCCTGGATCAGTGCTTCTTTTGTTCTCTTTGTGTCTCTGCTCTGTTCTCTCAAACCCCCATTGGGGTCGTGGAAAGATGGCCGGCTCACACTGGCCCGGTTCTGCTGGGGGTTTCTTCCTGTTAAAAGGGAGTTTTTTCCTCTCCACTTTTGTCGCTACATGCATGCTCAGTAGGGGGATTGCTGCAAATTCAACGCCGGGGGCTGTCCACTGTCTCTACATGCTCATCCGGGGGGGAGTGAATGCTGCAAGTCACTGCGGGATGCAATCTGCTGGGTTTCCTTTCCTTAGATAAAAAACTTTTTATCCAAATTTGGAATAAAAACAGAATCTGCTGCACTGTTTTAATGATTAAGATTAATTGGGAAAATGTATGTACCTGACTTTTTTTGAAGTGCCTGGAGACGACATGTTTTTTTGAATTTTGGCGCTATATAAAATAAACTGAAATTTAAATTGAATTGAATGTTTTAGTTTTTTTTTATCCCACTTTTATAATTTTTTTTTTAAAATTTTTTTTTTTTTATTTTAAAATTTTTTTTTTTGTGTGTGCGGTTTTGCTTTTTTTTTTATTAAAGCATAGATTTGGGTAAGCCACAGTTTTAACAGTCAAACCCCGTGTGGCCCTTTTAAGGACAAAACCCCCAATCTGCCAAGATAATATATAATGAATCACACAGGTAGCTGAGTGCTTAGTCTGTTTGTTTTGTTGCTGCTAATTGATTTTAGCGTTCATTCAAAACTAAATAGCTTAGTATGTTTGTGTTACTGCTAATTGTTACTACTGGTAATTTTAGTGGTCATTCATAGAAACGTAGAAGCTTCTCTCCAAAGATTTCCTTCCCAAGCTTGTGGTTTTCCCTACACATCTACAGAGTCCAGAACAGGTATAAGTAGGTATAAGTAGATTAGATTCAGTGGTGCGGTGTCCCACCCCCTGTAGTAGACAGCCATGAACAATACCTGACGGTGGCCCCTTTAGAGTAAAGGGTTCAAGCTTTAGGGGCGAGCAGCCTTCATACTTGATTTGCAGTACCCTTCTCTATGATCCCTCACCTCCGCCAAGAGAACAGGAGAGCCATCTCTGGGACTCAGGTGGTTCATACCGTCTTCAACCGCTGCCCAGGACCCGAGTCCATGGAGCACAGGGCCCACCATTGTACCATGAGCAGCCTCCAGTGCCCCCCCAAGGATGAAGCGTGATGCCCTGACACACGGGGATGCAGCAGGAGTGAACCCCTTAAATGATGTCTCAGATGGGCCAGCACCAATCCCTGAGAGTGGATTGGGCACATGCCAACTGAGTCTCTTGCCCAAGGCTTAGAGGTTTTGACCCAAATAATGAGGGAATCAAACATTGTGATTTCTTAAGGAAGTCGACCGCTACCTTTAAACCTGTACTGCCCATCAGCAGGGAAAAAAGATGAAGCTCATCTGGAAACAACATCCAGGAGCGCCCTATTTTCATGGAGAGCCTGCCCTCTAGAGTCCGAGACCATTATTCAACCTCTGTAAAGCTTTAAGGGAAGAATATTCTGTGTACACGGCCGGGCCCCAACATTTGGTGCTTTGGGGGATCCAGCAAAATAAAGCGAAGCACCCAGAGAGTATTACCAGTGCCGGAGCTGCTTACTACCAAGGCGGTAATAACCCCCCTAGAGGAGGAACATGCTTTTTAAATCATTATTCCCCCAAAACTTCCTGAAAGCGCACTTCCCACGTTACTATGTACTGTAGAACAAAAACCCTCCCATGCAAGAGATCCAAAATATTCCAATGGCGTGGGAAACACATGCAAAACCTACTAATGGATCAGAAGGTGAGGCAAGAGTTTTATAGGTGCACACAGAAGAAGACAGTGGTGCGTTAGAAGGCCGAGAAATGCCTTCAAACAGAACCCATGTTAAGAACAGTTTAAGGGAACAACGTAAGTTCGGCCAGCTGGACCGGGGTGGGGGTGGTACTCACAGTCAAAGTTGCCGACCACTTTCGGTCAAACAGACGACCTGACCATCACGTGAGGCCCAAAGGTAAGCCTGATGGTAAAATGGGTGGAGTCAACATGCAGAATGGAAACTGAGGAGAGAGATGGAGGATGCCTTCCACAAGACTGAAAACTCCTCCCTGCAGTCATGCATCATTTCTTTGCTCTTTAAAGAACCCAGATGTGAAACCTTACAACCCCAAAGTGGTGGAAGGTGTACACCTGGAAACCATGTTCATACCAGAAGTGCTTCTAGCATTCTGGCTGGGAAAAACAGTAATCAGTAGAGAGCTGTATGACCACGTGTGCCAAGAAGATTCCCTTTTAACTGAGGCACAACACAGCCACACACTCCTCTATGCAGACGGGCTTCGCCCTCTGCTTAAGACAGCCAGAGTGTGCACCTCCAGTGTGCAGATTGGCATAAAACAGCTCTCCCATCCTTTCAGCATTCTTCCAACAGACCAAAGGGGGGTCACATTAGCCTACGCCCATGACTCTCCTGTAGGGGGCCATAGGAGCTACAAAAACCACACTCCACATCCTCCAACAGATGGTGTACTGGCCTCCAACGTCTCACGACACTCAGGTCTACATCCAAGGATGCTTAACCTGCTGCCATTTTCAACCATCCCAGCCACTCAGTCAACCTCCACTTCAGCGAAGGGGGGTTACATTACTTTGGTTCCACCTTCAGACCAAATGGGTCGAACCAGTTCCAAAATTAGCAGGAGGTAAGAAATTCCTCCTAACTGTGACATGCAGCTTCATTAAGTGGGTTGGATGCTTGTCAGAAAAAATTGACACTGCCATCCCAGCTGCTGCTCTTTTGCTGAACCAGATGAAGTTCTACATCGAACTCTCCTCCCCAAGAACAGAACTTGTCTCCATGTCTCCATGGAGAGACCAGTGCGTAGGACCATTTTAAATAGGTGCATGTTTCAAAACTAACACTAACATACACTAACCACTAACAACTTTCTCCAACAGGAACTGTTAAAAATATAACTACCTTTCAGGTAGACACAGCGTTAAACTGTAAGTTGCACGCTGCACTCTGCAGGCACTGCAGACCCTCACAGAAATGATTAAGAATGATTTAATGGACACACATGCTGCCAGAGATTTCATGCAAAGTCTTATTAGAGAGGTTGGTTCATCAGTAGACAGCCCCACCGAGGCACGGATGCCTACTTGTCGAGTTCTGCTGGATTTAGTAGAGAAAATCCTAAAGTCCACCACAGCAGACACCTTGCAACCTCCACAAACACAGCTGGCTTATAGCCTAAGTAGTGCAGTTCCATTATTATTATTTTTTTTCCTCTCCCTTTTCCGATCTAAAAAGTTTAGAGACAGGAGATATGTTAAATTCCATCATCATTTGAAAGAGCTAATGTGTTTAAACCTAAACTTATGTTAAACGTTGGTTTTTGTTAAGATAACACATTGCATAGTTGTTTACAAACCAGGATTGACTCCTTCACATTTATTTTCCCATGTTCCATTGCGCTACCTTTGCCAATGCCACAGGCGGATTCCCGTGCCTGACTGGAATTGGTTGACTAAGCTCTGACCCCATTAGTTGGTAATCTTGTTTTTTTTTTGTTTCCTTTATTGCTGTTTCACCTTGTCTCAACGTTACCAAAGCTGATGACCAAAGGAAAGTGATAATGATGTGAATGTATTGTTTTTGTATTTTTCTCATTGAATGACACAGACAGGTATGAGTTAGTCAGAGCTTAGTCCTGCCCAGGCTAACCTTGTCCTGCCCAGTCATAGGCCTTTGACTGGGCAGGACAGTGCGCATATCTGGAGAGAATAAAGCTCGCAGGCAAACTTTTGCTCACAAGGCCATTCCCGGAAGAGCTTGAAAGCTGGATATCTGTCTGATACAAGAAGGGCAGAAGATTCATATGCCGATCGAAGACCACGACGACACCCGGCGCAGGTGGAAACCCACAGAGGTTTTGTTTCCAAGGAGATGAGTTTCCTCCTTGTTGATTCAGTCGAGTAAACGGTTCTTCATATTTTCCCCTCCTGGACGGATGAGAAGTCCCCCCTCCCTCGTTTTTCAATCAATAATCATAATTCTTACATATGCTTGTAAATGATTATCTTTGTTGTCACATTTTTTCTTCTCTGGAGGTTTTTGTCCCCCATACTTTGGAGAGACAACCACCACATAAACCAAAGCAGGACATTCACTGTTGGCCAGACACTTTAAGGGTCACAGTGCCCCCTTTATGTTCAGGCCAAATCATAGATAAACAAGTCAAACACATTTTTTGGGATAAAACCCAAAAGATTCATCAGTTTTTAACTAGTTTTCTAGTTTTCAACTAGTTTTATAGGAAGTACAATTTCAGCATTGTAGGACAGACTAAAATATGTTGGCATCCAGTGCATTTTTAATGAGACACAATAACTTTGTGCTGCAGTAACATAATGCACTTCCAATGCACAAGAGGCTTATTTGGTAAACAATATTTATTATCAGAGGAAACTAGTAGAAGTGCTTTGGGTGTAAATAACCATGCAGAACCATTACAATGAAGAAGGCTGGTTGTAAAATGTTCAATGTTACAGAAAAAGGTAACAAAGGTTAACTGTAGACAGCGAACTCACATTGCACTGATAGGTAGGCAGAGGCAGACGGTGGTGTGCCTAGGCTGTTGCTGGGGGAACATGTGTACTTCCCAGTATCCTCTGGCTTGACTTGCACAATGATGAGGGAACCGTCAATGAGAATACTGACTCTCCGCTTGAGGTCACTGTAGATATGAAGAGAAGCAGTGGGATCTAAATCAGTCAGTCACAGCAGGTCTGTTTAATCTACCACTAGCAACCTGGAAGTGGAGTTCTAATGACCCATTTTTACAAAAGTAATTTCACCAAGTTGTGAAAATTTAGTGGCAGATATCTTCTAGATTGCAGCTCCCGTCTGATGGCATTTTTCAGATGTTTTAAGAAATGTTTTGTCATTTACTGAAGGAAATATATTAACACATATATTCATCATTTGTGCATAATGTCAAACCCATGTAAAAATGATGACAATACATTAAGCCAGTCTTGTCCTTTTTTGCTCATTTCCCTGTGGAAGTGTAGCTCTAACTCGGTCATAAAAGATTTTTGTCACTGAGCTTGATCTATAAATCAAAGCACAATGGCTGGATATTGGGAACTCTACACACAACTGGCTTCAAATGTAACTAAAAATCATAGGAACTCATATTCCCTTAGCTTATTAGTTTCTACCCTACAGCAAAGAAACATCATTCCACCAAACCAGCAAGCAGCTGATAAATTTATTGATGTCAGTACCAAAGATTTCACTATAAGCAGTATTTCAGCCCGAGTGGTGTAACCCCTATCAGACTATACCACATCACAATGCCTGTGGGCTGTAAACTGGGGAGAGACTCCTTCTGTCTGCTGAGCATGTTGTTAACATTGATGGACATCTCAAACAAAAACTGTACATAAAACATCACTGGCTAGAATTTATTTTTTGTTGTTTTGTTTCCAGTTTTGTTTTACTGATTTATCTTTTCATACATGTCTCCTACAAGAAGGCTTGAGGAATAAAATAAAGTTTTGAAAGTTTAAACATCCTTTTGATAACTGCATAGTTGCGACTGACAGTTCACTTTCAACGGCCAAGTTTACTATTAATCAATTGAAGTTCGATATAGTCAATAAATTAGGATACGTGTTCTAATGAGGCTCGTTTGTCAGCTGAAAGGTACCTTTTGCCCACATTTCTGTATTAAAAAAGTTTTTAATGGGTCTGCTGTAATATTCTAATCCTAAATGTCATGTTTTCATTAGCTCTAAGTGCAAAATCATCATAATTAACAGAAATTCAGGCTTGAAAACATCAGTCTGTGTGGAATTAATCTATATAATGTGTTTCAATTAGTTACGTTAGTTGCTGAAATAAATTAACTTTTCATTAATAATTAAATGTAATAAATATGACTATATAAACATAAAATATTATGCATTATATTCCCACACTTCTCAGATTCGGCTAAAGGATCATCCCTGCAGACTATCAAAACTTCTCAGCTCAGGATTGGTGATTAGGCGTGATGAGTAGACATTTCAGAACAGAATAGTAAGGTAGAAGAGCAAACAATAATGAACAGCATCATAATTTTACTTCTTGAAGAAGACGTTGTCCTCCTCCCAGAACCAGGTGTATGTGAGGTTGCGAGGATAGGCTTCCGCCTGGCAGGTGAAGAAGGCATCCTGCGAGATGTTCACTGTTATGTTCTCTGGAGGTGATATAATAAACGGAGGGCCTGGTGGGAACACACAGACAGTGGAACAGATAAAAGTGGCTTTTAGCGTATTCAAATTGTTTCTCAATACATCAAACAACAGAATGGTGACCAAATGTCCAAATGTTTTTTCATTTAAAGCAAAGATATGCAGAGAAATCAACTGGTAATCAAATTAATTTTTAGCTTAAACGGTACTGACTTGTGATCGGCCCAGAGATGTAAAAAAGCTGTTTAAAATGAAACAAACTTTTCTATGAAAGGTCTGCTGTTCATTCAGGCTGCGAAAGAGTGAACGAGAGCAAGACATTCAGCAGACAGCAGAAAGACTGAACAGAATACAGTAAAAGTTATTCATTTTTATCATTTTGAGCTTCCCACCTCAATGTGTCATGGAACATGCTGGATTTGGACCTTGGTATCAGCAGGTCAAAACCTTGCACTAACCCAATATTGTAAATAAGCTAATAAATTCTGATTAGTGAACCTCTAATTGAAAACATTTATACATGACAGGGAAGTAGTATTTTGTGTTGGAAAATTAATAGAGATGCCATCTCTGATCCTAAATGTCCCTGAAAATGGAAACCTGTTTTTAGGATGTTCTTTTCTGTACAAAATATCTGAGCACATCTACTCACACATCACAGTCATGATTGGCTGAGATGTGTGGCTACTGCCATCTGCCTGCGGCAAAGGACAAGAAAAACCTCATGGTTTTTAACATTGAAAACCTTATGGTTGCTCCATACGGAGTGTTTCTGACAGCCTATATTGTTTTTACTAGTGATTCAAAAGTGAAAGCAGCATGTTAGCCCAGATGGTCCGCAGTGCATGAAGATGATCTAGGTACACGTGTCCTCATCTTAAAAGGCCGAGACAGGGAAACCAAAGGTGTGACCCACTAAGAAAACCACAACACACAAACAGAACCTGGGTGACGTGCTGTCTGCTTGTAGAAGACAGTTGGATAGTCAGACAAAAATCGGGACGACGAGTAACTGAAGAAGTGGGCAACATGAAAAATTCCAGCAAATAGAACACATTTGGGCCATGTAGGCTTATAGGTGACTGGATATACCGTATCTAAATTATTTTTAAGAGGAGCTTTGTTATAAGCCACATTGAATCTGAGGCTGAGAAGCCAAAAAGGATTTCTACGCCAAGCTTTGGTTCACATCTCCAACACCAGAGATTGTAGCTTCTAACTCCAGCAAAAGCAAAGCAGACATTTGATTGTTAAGGATGCAAACTCATTTTCTACAAAGAACAACAGATCTTGTGGAGTAGAGGAATACTTTCACTTTAGTAAAGTTTAAATTCCATTAGTGAAACTGGAGGGTAACAGTCCAACATGTTTCAGAGAGTAGTGACACTATTCTCATATCTTCAGAAAATCACTGTAGATAGTACTGTAAAAAGTACTGTAGATAGATTTGACAGAGAGGAGGACTTTGTCAGGATCTCTGTCTGTATTGTTCCTTGTTGTTGGTGCACTGTGCTTGGCCTCTAGGTGGCTCTGGGTTCGTGAGGAGTGGTGGCAGGTGTTCCAGATTCCTCATCAGCCCTGGAGGGTATTTAAGATGGAGGCCGCCAGCAGTTCAGCACCAGAGTGTTGCCCTCAGTGGTATAGACTCAAGCCACAGCTTTGCCTAAGATCTGTCTTTGTTCTTCCAGTAACTTTGTGTTTACTCCTTGCAGAGTGGATACTGAAGCCTGACTTGTCTTTGAGAAGATCCATGCCAACGTGGACGTTGTCGCTGGAAAGAGGATCTCCTAATCGGGTGGATTATATCTGGTTGGTCAACGCTTGCTTCTTCACTGTCTGGCGGCCTTCCCGAAAGAGCCTTCCCTGGATTTACTACGAACCTCCACAAGCAAACCCTGTCCACCCTACCTGGCAATAACCTCATCAGTCAAACCACAGAGTTACCTCAGAGTGAGTTCAAGCACCTACCAGCTCGTTCATCTCAGTGTGCAGCTTCCTCTATTGTCTCAGCCCCCTCCTGGCGGATCAAGCTCCACTTTCTAGTAAGACAGAATTATTATTTTGTAACATTCTCCATCCTGGACTTAACTCATTCTTACCGTGTCTACTTACCTTTCAGTGGGTATCCGGTTCCAGCTCCGCTTCCTTTTCCCCAGCATTCTGTAAAATAAAAACTTTTGTCAAACTACATCGGTCTCCTGATTGCTTACTGCATGTGGGTCAAAACAATTCGTAAAACTATGACCGAACACTCTGGCCAACCTGACCCAGTAGAAGCTTTCAGGAGATCTATTTCTGAGCAGTCCCACCAGATTCAAGCCCATGACTCAACTATCCGATCCTTAGCCGAACAGCAGAGACAAACAAACCATCAGATCGAACAGCTAGCATCCATGCTACAACATACCCCAGACAGTATACCCAGCCCAGCCGCAGAGGGCGCTGCCGCCCCACCAGTCACCCAGCAGCTTCCACATTCTCGTGACGTCACTTCCCCTAACCCCGAAAAATACTCCGGTGAGTTGGGAGATTGCAGAGGGTTTTTGATACAATGTACACTCGTTTTCAACCGTTTACCACAGTCCTTCCCTCATGATCATGTCAAGATTTCTTTTATTTTAGGATTATTATTGGGCAGGGCGTTAAGATGGGCTGAGTGCCGCTTTAACAATTGCTGCAATTGCGGCTGTACCTTCTCTGAATTTGAGAGCGAATTTAGAGAAGTATTTTCAAAAGATGTCGATCAGACCGCAAATGCTCGAGGTCATTGGTCCTTAAGACAAAGAGGCCAATCAGTTTCCGAGTTCTCCATTGACTTTAGAATCTTAGCCGCAGCTTCTGGGTGGGATGATTGTGCTCTCAAGACAGCATTTTTTCAGGCTCTTAACGAGCCTTTAAAGGATCAGTTAGCCCTAGTAGATGAACCAAAGACACTTAATGGGTTAATAAAATTAGCCACTCGACTTGATAACCGCATGAGAGAAAGAAGGAGGTCTCGGCAAGATTCTTGTGTCAGCAAGACACAGGGTCCCTGTCAAGTTCGTTTAGCTGTTCATTCACCTATTCCTATCCAGAACCCTGAGTCAGAGCCTATGCAGATTGGGCGTGCTCACGTCTGAGGAGAGACAGAGACGCCGCCAGTCTAATCTCTGCTTTTACTGCGGTTCTTCTGAGCATCTTCGTGCCAGCTGCCCTTTGTGTCCTGCTGGACCAAAAGGATGGGTCCGTCAGTAGTTAAGGGGAAACTGGCGGAACGTTTAAACAGCCCTACTGCCCCTAGACTTAGCCTGCCCGCTTCTCTAATTCTTGACCGACACATTCAGAATCTTTCAGCCCTAATTGATTCCGGGAGCGAGCAAAATCTTATCGATCTGAGTTTGATCACAGAAGCTTAGATCGAGACTGAACCGTTACCTTCACCTCAGTTCGTTTCTGCTTTGGACGGGCACACCTTACAACAGGTTACTCACCGTACCAAACCACTAACCCTTTTATTGTCTGGCAACCATAGAGAAGAGATATCTTTTTTCATCT
Organism: Crenichthys baileyi; assembly: GCA_036173005.1. Taxonomy (NCBI): domain Eukaryota; kingdom Metazoa; phylum Chordata; class Actinopteri; order Cyprinodontiformes; family Goodeidae; genus Crenichthys; species Crenichthys baileyi. The sequence continues at coordinate 49,335 of JAHHUM010000153.1, read as the reverse complement.
TCCCCATTGCTCTTAACTCTATGGTTTTTTCCATGGCTACAGAAACATAACCCCCATATTAACTGGTCTGAGTGCCGAATAGAGTCTTGGTTCACGCGCTGTCTCTCTTCATGCCTCCAGTCAGCCGTTCCCTCACAACCTACAGACATGGGGGTGGATGAATGTAAGGTTACAGATCTTTCTCTAGTTCCCACTGAATACCACGAGCTAAAACAAGTATTTAGTAAGGTTAAGGCGTTGACTTTGCCCCCTCACAGACCTTATGACTGTTCCATCGATTTACTCCCCGGTGCCCTGCTGCCTACTAGTAGGCTGTACCACATTTCAGAACCTGAACGCAAGACTATGGAAGACTACATTAACGAGTCTTTAGTGGCTGGAATTATTCGCCCTTCTTCTTCTCCCCTAGGCGCAGGTTTTTTCTTTGTAAGTAAGAAGGATGTTTCCCTTCGCCCATGTATCGATTATACGGGTCTAAACCAAATAACCGTTAAAACCAAATACCCACTTCCACTCCTTTCTGCAGCCTTTGAACCAGTTCATGGTGCCAAAATATTTACCAAACTCGACTTAAGGAATGCCTACCATTTAGTCAGGATCCGCCAGGGGGACGAATGGAAGACTGCATTTAAAACACCCCTTGGACATTTTGAGTATTTGGTGAAGCCTTTTGGGCTTTGCAATGCACCTGCAGTTTTCCAGTCGCTCATCAACGATGTGCTCAGAGATTTTTTGAAAGTTTTTGTTTTTGTCTATCTTGACGATATTCTAATCTATTCAAGGGACATTGAGGAACACCATCAGCATGTACGCTTGGTGCTTCAAAGACTGCTGGAGAATCGTTTGTTCATAAAAGTTGAAAAATGTGACTTTCATAAGGACTCAGTAACCTTCTTGGGGTTTATTTTGGAGGGTGGACAGGTTCGCTCGGACCCAGAGAAGATAAAGGCAGTCCTCGAGTGGCCTGTTCCGGACTCCCGCAAACAGCTCCAGCGCTTTCTTGGGTTTGCGAACATCTATCGGAGATTCATCAGGATCTTCAGCCTGTTGGCTGCCCCGCTCATTGCTCTCACCTCAACGAAGACTGCATTCTCCTGGACTCAAGAAGCAGATAGAGCCTTTGCTGCATTGAAGGAGAGATTCTCTCAGAGTCCCATTCTGATTCACCCTGATTCCTCCAGGCAATTTATTCTGGAAGTGGACGCTTCTGAGACGCTTTCAACAGTCCACCACAGATGGTAAGCTCCATCCCTGCGCTTATTTCTCCAGACGACTCTCCAACACGGAGAGAAATTATGATGTAGGAGACAGGGAGCTTTTAGCCATAAAGCTGGCCTTGGAGGAATGGCGGCATTGGCTTGAGGGAGCAAATCACCCTGTATTAGTTTGGACTGATCATAAGAACTTGGCATACTTAACAGTCAGCAAGAAGACTGAATCCACGCCAGTCACGTTGGTCTCTTTTCTCGCTTTGACTTATCTATTTCCTAAGAACCAGAAGCCAGATGCCTTGTCCCGTCAGTTTACTCCAGATAGCTTGGTTAAAGAAGCTGAACCTATTATTCCTTCTCACTGGACGGTTGGTGCCTTATCTTGGGAGATTGAGAACCTTGTGAATCAGGCTAAGCGCCTTGAACCAGACCCTGGCACTGGTCCCCCAAATAGAATTTATGTTCCTTCCTCTGTTCGGTTCCGGCTGATTCGTTGGTTTCACACTGCCAGATTCTCTGGGCATCCTGGGGTCAGCCGGACCATCTCACTCATTTCCAGGAGATTTTGGTGGCCATCCCTCCATAGTGACATCAAGGAGTACGTTCTAGCTTGTCCCATATGTGCCAGACAGAAAACCGGTAATCAACCCTCTTCAGATCTACTCCAACCACTCAGTGTGCCTAAACGCCCTTGGTCTCACATCGCCTTGGACTTTGCTACCGGTTTGCCCATCTCCAGAGGTATGTCTACAATTCTCACAATTGTAGATCGTTTTTCAAAAGCTTGTCATCTTGGTCCTTTGGAAAAAACTCCCGTCAGTTTTTCAAACAGCTCAATTTTTAGTTCAGCATGTTTTTCGCCTCCATGGCATCCCTCAGGAGATCTTATCGGATAGAGGACCTCAGTTCACCTCCCGTGTTTGGAAACAGTTTTATTCTGCCCTAGGGGCTAAACCCACATTGACATCAGGTCATCATCCACAATCCAACGGACAGACGGAGCGCATGAACCAGCAGATGGAGTCGATTCTAAGGTGTCTATCCGCTTCAGATCCCCTAGACTGGAGCACTCACCTGCCTTGGGCCGAATATGCCATAAATTCTCATGTTTCGGCTGCTACTGGACTATCACCTTTTGAGGCTTCTGTAGGTTATCAACCACCTTTATTCCAGGCCGACGAAAAGGACATTGCTATTGCCTCCGTTTGCCTCCACGTCCGCCGTTGTAAAAGGTTCTGGTCCACGGCTTCTCAGGCTCTCCTCCGTTCTGTGGATCAGAATAAGAAGTATGCTGACCTCAAACGGAGTCCGGCCCCAGTATATCAACCCGGCCAAAAGGTCTGGTTGTCCTCTAAGGACATACCGTTAAAAGCGGTTTCTAAAAAACTTTCTCCCCGCTTTATTGGTCCATATACTATTGAGTCCATCATCAGTCCTTCTGCCCTTCGCCTTCGTCTGCCTCCTAGCCTACGTGTGCACCCTGTTTTTCATGTTTCCCTCAGTGGTATAGACTCAAGCCACAGCTTTACCTAAGATCTGTCTTTGTTCTTCCAGTAACTTTGTGTTTACTCGTTGCACAGTGGATACTAAAGCCTGACTTGTCTTTGAGAAGATCCATGCCAACGTGGATGTTGTCGCTGGAAAGAGGATCTCCTAATCGGGTGGATTATATCTGGTTGGTCAACGCTTGCTTCCTCACTGTCTGGCGGCCTTCCCGACGGAGCCTTCTCTGGATTTACTACGAACCTCCACAAGCAAACCCTGTCCACCCTACCTGGCAATAACCTCATCAGTCAAACCACAGAGTTACCTCAGAGTGAGTTCAAGCACCTACCAGCTCGTTCATCTCAGTGTGCAGCTTCCTCTATTGTCTCAGCCCCCTCCTGGCGGATCAAGCTCCACTTTCTAGTAAGACAGAATTATTATTTTGTAACATTCTCCATCCTGGACTTAACTCATTCTTACCGTGTCTACTTACCTTTCAGTGGGTATCCGGTTCCAGCTCCGCTTCCTTTTCCCCAGCATTCTGTAAAATAAAAACTTTTGTCAAACTACATCGGTCTCCTGATTGCTTACTGCATGTGGGTCAAAACAATTCGTAAAACTATAACAGAATTAAAGTTGAAACTGAAATCTTTATTTTCTTCTTTCTGGATTTTAGCTATCTTTGTCTTTTATCGGTTTTTCTCAGTTTTCTAAGTTGGGGACACTAACTTTTTGTTTTGTTTTTGGATAAACATCTGGTTAAGGAATGAAAAAAAAACAACAGCTTCCTCAGAGCGAATAACAACTTGTTTAAAAGAAAAAGGCCTGGAGACAAGCTTTTTTTATTTAAAGGATAAATCCAGTTTGAATTGATTTAGGAGAATTAATATTTGAAAATATATAGCACTAATAATTTGAAGCCCAAGAAACCCTCCTAAATAAATGTGTGTGGATCGGTGGCTGGAGCAGTTGCCTCGCAACACTGCAGTGGACTGGCGAAGTTACCATAGTACATATTTAAATGCTGATAAAGGTGCAGAGGGGAAGATATTATAAGACTGGACTGTACTGAAATACATTGTTATTCTGTTGAACTGGACCTGTTTGTCTTGCAAAATGTTTTGAGGTGACATACTGTATGTTACGAATTAGCACTAAATAAAGAAGCAGATCTTTACCTGAATATTTTTTTACAAGCAATACTCAGTGATTTAGAAATAATAGTATGTAGCATCTGGGGGTGGAAGAACAAACCAAATTATGGAGGAAAAACTATAACTTTTAAAGGCCAAACAGGGACAGAAATATACCGTTACTGTTGTAAGACAAATCCCTGCTGTCCCAAAGGGCCTGGGTGAGGAGTAAAGATTTGTCTCTGAATTAATTATTGGCAGCATACATATATAAATTACCATAAACTCATGGGTAAAAGCACATTTCCATGAGTTTCAATACAGTCATAGGGGAAGCCACACACAGCTACATGCAGTGTTGTTGCTTCAGCAGGAAAGTAGCAGTTAGCTGCTGCTATTTAAAAACACAGGTTTAATGATCAGCAACAAGGTTTGATTACCTCTACAAAACGAGAACTCTTGCTAATTGCTGGTCTGGAGAAAACAGGCATGTGATAACATAATCCCAACAAGGAAATACTTCAGCAATTACTTTGGAGAAATTGTTGCTTTAAAGTCCACCATTCTAAAGCAAAAAAGCTTTTTTGTACAAATGGAAAACATTGAAGACATGTCACCAGTATTCTCAGAGGAGGAAATCCCAGAAAAGTCAAAGGTCACCAAAAAATGCAAAGATTTTAAGAGCCTCATCTTAGACTCTGCCAGGAAAAGGCACCCTTTATCTGTCCTTTAGAAGTTTGCCATATTAAAAGCACCAGTTTAGTGAAAAACTAAACACAGTAACAAACCTAACTTTTTATTGCTCCAAAAGTGACCTTAAATTAATGTGAAATAAATCAAATTTTTTAAGTTAAAAAAACTGGTACTAACTATCAAGCACCACCAGATGGTGAGGAGCTGATGCATTGGGCTTGTTTTGCAGTCCCATCACCAATGCATCTTGCACTCATTGAGTAAACCATGAATTCCACTGTATAACAAAGTATTCTAAAGTCAAAGTAGAAACCATGAAACACCCATCTTACACGTGAAGCTTGCCCCAAATGATGTTATGCAACAGAACAATGACCCAAACACTGCACCAAATCTACAGAAATAAATGACTGCAAATCTCAAACTCAACTAACAGAATCAATATTCAAATCACAACAATGTGAAAACCTGATAAAAACTACAACAACCTAGTACCCTCGCTTATGGCTGGTAAAGATGGCTCCATTAACGCTTGCATCACAGCGTTTACATCATCATCATTTTCATCATCACCATGACTGTATCTACAGTAAAATAACAGTTACAAAAATACATTTAAAATTAGAACCACTAAGGAGTCAAGTTTACTCCTTGAACGTTTTCAACTATGTGTACCGTGTCTTAAACTCAACAATCTGTTCTTCATACTTCACAGCTTTTCCTAAACCATCTATTCATAAACATCTCTATAGTTATGGAATATTTGTAACAACATAAAATACTATAGTTAGGACCATGTATATGAGGAACTGCTGAGGGAGTCATTTTGACCCTAAAGAAATAATATAAATGCTGCACACCCAGCTGTCCTATTACTGTTTGGACGTTGATAACACAACCAGGTTGTATTCACATTTGACTTACAGGGGTATTAACAGACAAAGTAGGAGTAATAGGACTATTAAAAAAACAACAAAAAAAAATAATGCAGGTTTGACTTGGACAGAGACCAGAAGAGGCCTGTTTGCTGGCAAAAAATATACAGTGGGGAGAACAAGTATTTGAAACATTGCAGATTTTGCACTTTCCTGCTTGCAAAGCATGTAGAAGTCAACTATCAAGTGTGAGTGATGGAATCTAAAACAAAAATCCAGAAAATCACATTGTGTGATTTTAAGTAAGTAATTTGCATTTTATTGCATGACATAAATATTTGTTCACCTAACAACCAGTAAAAACCCGGGCTCTCACAGGCCGGTTAATTCTGTATAAAAGACACCTGTCCACGCACTCAATCAAACAAACTCCAACCTCTCCACAATGGCCAAGACCAGAGAGCTGTGTAAGGGCATCAGGGATAAAATAGTAGACCTGCACAAGGCTGGGATGGGCTACAGGAAAATAGCCAAGCAGCTTGGTGAGATGGAAACACCTGTTGGAGCAATTATAAGAAAATGGAACAAGTTCAAAATGAGGGGCTCCATGCAAGATCTCACCTCTTGGGGCAACAATGATCATGAGGAAGATGAGGTGTTATGAATAACATAAACCAGATGTTGTTAGCATTGTTGTGATAGTTTATTGCCCAGGGACTTACACGGACAAGCCGGTTAAACCCCTAAAGCCCTATAAACACAAATTTTAACCATATACACTATAAATTATGTGTATAAATGTGATTTATCCGTGAACACATCAAAGAACATAACACATTAATAATAAATCATACTGTGCAATAAGCAACCGCTAGCATAGCACCGATACGGCTAATTAACAGCAGAACCCAGGAAACCACCAGCATATTTCCGCTAGATTAATGCTAATCAATAAACACAACCATAGAAAAAATATATCCATTTCCCAAGTGTTTACAATGTTCAAATCAACTCAACACGTTGGGCAATGTCTCAGAACATAGATTAGACATAATATTAGTTGATCTAGACCGTTTTTCTTCTTCGTAAAGGCAGCAAAATCCCTTCCGATTTCCGACCGGAGCACTTTTGGTTTCCAGTCGGAGCACTTCCGGTCTCGTTTTTTCAGTCTCTAAACCCCAATATAACAAACTACGGAGCCCCCAGCGGGATGGAAGGCGAAAATCCAACATCCTGGCCCCTATGACCTTAACTGATCGTCATCCAAGCATAGTTGGTGTACGACCAACTAAACCTATGTAACAAATTTCGAAATCTAATTAACTACAACCTTATGCTACACAAGCAAACTTCGTCGGTACACCTTAGTTACTTGCAGTATTATATAATGATGAACTTACTTAGAGTAATAACCGACAATTCACAATGATCTTGAACATGTGGTTAGGTGAAAGCCATGGTTACAGGCATCATGAGGAAAAGCACAAGCTAAAGGTATGTGGAGTTTATTCGTCCATATTTCTATCTAGCAAACATGGCTAGTGTATGGGCGGGTATATCTACATGTACGTGTCTTCACTTGGTCTGAACGTACCATGTCATCAGACCTGACATTGACTTCAGTGACCAAACCAAGGGGCCACTGACTGCGAGGTCTGCACTCATGCAGGATCAATACAAGATTCCCAACCTGATAGTTTTTGGAATGGTGGTACCATCTCTGCCTTTGCTGCAGGCTAGGCAAATACTCCTTCACCCAGTGCGTCCAAAAAACATCTGCCAAATACTGGACTTGACGCCAGTGTTGACGATACAAATCCTGTTTTACGAAGTGACCAGGAGGTAGCGTTCACTCAGGTCTCAGCAGAAGCAAATCATTGGGAGTCAGGGGCTCACCATCTCTGGGGTCCTGAGACAGCTTTGTTATGCCCCTTTTCCACTGGCTCATTTTAGGGAGCCCGGTGTAATGGAAATTCTTTGTTAAGTGCTATGAACTTCATTTACCTTTCTCCTCTGACCTCTGTGTTTTTATTAGTGTTCTGTTATTTAGAGCAGATGGACTCAAAATCCATTACCAGTAGGTTTATGGTTAACACTCCCTAAAGGGTTATGTTTTGAGGGAGATCAGATGGGTGCCCTCATGAATAACTTTGTTACCTCTGACCTGGGAAGGGTTTAGGGGCCATAAAACTAAACTGAGAGGACAGTTTGCTTTTTGGTATAATTACATGTGTGTAACTTGTGTTCGTTGCTCTGTTCATCTGACTTGCTTAGAGACAGAGTCTTCAAACGCTGACAAGCCTTTGAATAAACCTTTTAAAGATAAAGTCCGGCCTTTGTCTATTAATGAGCTGACTTCTCTCTCACTTTGATAAGAAAATTCCATCACAATTTTGGCGTAACGAACAGGATCCGACGTGCCAGAGGAACGCAGGAGGGGATAAGGACGCCTGGCCAGCCTCAGTCCACCTCCATTTTTACGGAGGGGGAGTCCTATAGAGCCTGCCTGCCTACTTCTGGCCGATTGGATCCGAACCAAATGTCTACAAATACATCTGGGTGAGAAGTTGCTCTGAATTAAATAATATATATATATATATATATATATATATATATATAAAATTTACACATTAACCATCATCTCCTAACTAATTAATTAGGTTCCGGAGTTGGGGGAAGGAGGATATCAGCTGATTGCCAGGTCACCCTGTAGACATACAGGGAGGGTCTTGTTGGTAAAAATAAGACAAAGCAAAACAAGAGTTTTGCGGGTGGTTTTTAGCAATTTTTCTACACCTTATAAAGGAGAAAAGCCAGTCCGGCAGACGTGCCGCTGGACAGGTAAAAAAAAAAAGGTTCCGGAGCCTCAAAGGCATCAGGGGTGCGTCCTTTTCCAAACTCTGCGATTTATAAAATAATGAAAGAAAAAGGTGGGGATGATTGTGTTAAATGTGCTTTAATTTGGAAAGATAAGTTTGGTTTTCCACAAGGTGGAAGTTTAAGTGTAAATCAGTTGAATAAAATAAAACAGTTGATGGATGGAGATTGGGAGAAAATTAAAAATAAAAAAAGGATTAAAAGACAAGATTTAGATCAGAGAGAAATATGGGTAAAGTGTTGGAATGAATAGATTACGGAGGCTATGCGTAGGGAAAGAAAGTCCGAATTGAAACAGATGGCAGGGGGAAAAGATTTGTCCGTGGACGTGGGTAACAGGTATGACAATGCTGGTTATACCGTTAAAAATCATCCCACATTTCCACCTCCATATAGATCTTGTGATGCTTCACCCTCCTGTCCATATCCATCTTTACAGACGGAGTTGCAGGCCCTCCAGAAGGCAGACCTCGATCTACACTCCCGTCCTCCTCCAGCAGCAGGTCAACCAGTAAATCTGCCCGCAAGTCAGCCAAGTCAACTCGACAGTCCGCTTCACCATCAGCCCGTGAGTCAACCCACACATCCACCTGCGCTGTATGCTGACCTCACCGAGCGCAGCGGCTCCAGCGGAGCGGAAGGTGTGATTATGCGCCAGCCTACAGATGAGCAGCGACCGGGATCATCAAAGGACCAGAAAATACCTTTCCCCTCCTCTCCTATTACTTTTCATGAGTTCACATGGCTACGAAGTGGAAAACAGCGAGGTGATGAAAAACAAGATGGAGAAGATTATCAATGCCCCATGTTGGAAGTAGCCGGAACGAATGAGCCTCAGTTGGTGTTTCGACAGTGGACTTCAGCAGACATCCAACCCAGCGCTGCGTTATTCCCAGATCCCGTAGAAGACGGCAGAAGGTTTGCTGTGGAATTTAAAGCTTTATGCCACGAGATGAGGCCGACTGGAACAGAAATTTGCTGGCTCCTTGCAGCAAAAATCAAACCTGGAGATTTAGTTGGTCTGAGACTGCCAGATCCTGCAGTGCGCCTTGTCGTGACAACCGGTGGTGAAGATGGTGATTTGAATCACCGTAATGGGACATGGTATACTGCCGTGGGACATTTGTGCACTGACTTGATCACGAAATTTCCACAGAGGAGTGATTGTGCCGTGCTACAACAAGTCAAACAACGTCCTGATGAGACGGTCGCTGATTTTCTTTACCATATGGAAGAAGCGTTCAATAAACATTCAGGTATGGAATGCCCCGCTGACTTTACTGTTTTGGGCACCTGGGAAAAGATGCTGTGTGGATATATTATGGAAGGATTTCTCCCTGAGATCGCAGCACAAACTAAGACTCTTTATGTTGGCTGGAGACATGGGGTGCGTTTCGAGGAGCTGAAAAGACATGCTTTACACAGCGATGACATTATCAATGACAGGAAGAAGAAAAAAGTGGACAAAAGAGAGACTGATTTGAATAACGTTGCCCTGACCCTGTACTACAATACAAATCAACGTGATTCTTTTCCTGGAGGACGAGGCCGGGGACGCCGGGGCAGAGTTCAGGGAAGGGGACAGTGGTCCCGCTCTGATGCTTGTCATAACTGTGGACAGATGGGTCACTGGAAGAATGAATGTCCGGAGAAACTGAAGCGGCCTGACGGCGGCAACTGACGGGGGGACGGGACCCTGGATCTGGCTGCCATTCGCCTTGAGGAGGGGTCTCTTAAGGAGCATAAGGTTTCACAAACACACACAGTTGCATGAAAATACTGATTCACATAGGTTGCTTACAGAGGCCATAATACACTTAGAAAGTGCCTCTGTAGTTTTACCAGGCACGAATCTCCATACACAGAACCCTGCTTTTAAAAGAATGCCTATGTGTCAGGACTCTGTTATGGTGCGCAGTGTATGTGTGTGTTTTTGTTTCCACCCTCTGCTCTAGGGCGTTTCCTGGCAGGTGATACTGATCAGAGCCTAATCACTGGCCTACTTAAGGAGCTGAGACCAGGAGGGTGACGTCAGCCCGTTGCTACATTTTTGTGGTACTGACCGTGATGTGCAGTGCTTATGCATACATTTTTTGTTAAACCTAATCGGAATTTTTCTCTTGTCTTTTCCCCAGAACTTGCCTGATGGTTTTAAGGCTCCAGTTCCTGTGATCTGTTTTCTTAGTGATCTTCTAAGTTCGTTCCTCATCTCCCTCCCTGTGTCTCCCTGCCTTCTCAGTTTCTGGCCCTTGATAAGGTGAGGTTTTGGAGAACCTTACCTCTGTTGTCACCTGCCTGTCCACCCTCCTACGTGGGAACGCTTAAACTGAGTGGTCACTTGAGAGATAAAGGAAAGAAAGGAAATTGTCGTCTACCACACACATTCTGCCAACCTCCATCTTAGAGGAAAAGACTAACCTCCCCAGCTTAACCACTACCGCTCCGGCTGTAAGTTCCTGGACTAATCTTTCTTTAAAGAAGACACCTTGAAATTCCCTTGGAATATCCATAACCCTGTCACCTTCCCTTCCAGAAAAGAACCTGTCTCCTGCTGTCATTGCCTGGGTCCCTGTCTCGCCTTGTTCTTTCACCAAAGAAATAAATCTGTTAAAACGCTATCCTGAATCTGTGGTTGTGTTCTCCTCAGAGTTTTAAGAAACGCTACATTATGACAGAACGGGCTGACCAAGATAACTCTGAGGCACAACTACGGACAGCTGTTTCCCATCAGGGCATTCTTTTAGGGCAGCATCAGGCTACACTTCAATCATTGTCCCAACAGCAAACTGATATTTAACAAACAGTAAATGTCATGGCTCAACAGCTTCAAGCAGTGCTTTCCTCATTTTCCGCTAACAGTACTCCCTCTGCTCTTCCTCTAGCTCCGGCGCCGCCCACTCCGGTCCAGTCACGAGCGGTAAGCCAGGAAATCCTCCCACCACCTCCTGAGTCTTTTTCTGGAGATTTGAGTAAGAGTAGAGGTTTTCTTCTTTAATGCACACTTGTTTTCCACCGATCCCCATGCTCATTCCCAGACGACGCCAGTAAAATATCTTATATAGTCGGGTTACTCAGGGACAGGGCACTACAATGGGCGGAGGCTCTTATTGATGAAGTTTCTATTCAGTATTATTCTTTTCAGGAGTTTTTGGATTTATTTAATTTAACCTTCGTTCCCAAAACAAGTAACGAGGAGGCAGCCAAGAAACTTTTGGCTCTTAGACAGCATGCAAGGTTGGTAGCTGACTATTGAGTTTCGCACACTTGCGGCTGAATCAAAATGGAATTCCTCAGCCCTAAAAGGCGTTTTCTTAAATTCCTTAAATGAAAGCCTAAAGGATGAACTAGCATGTCGAGACGAAACAAGCTCTCTAGAAGAATTGATCGAATTATCCATTCGAATTGATAACCGGAGAAGAGAAAGAAACCGTATAAAGAAGGAGTTTAGTACTCCATTTCCCAGACGCCCTAGTCAGTCGCAGCACATGACGTCATCAGTTTTTGACAAGCTTCCTAGTGTAAACAACCAGCAGTCCGAACCCATGCAAATAGGCAGAACTAATCTCTCTTTAGAGGAGAAACAGAGACGACGCAGTTCAGGTCTTTGTCTGTATTGTGGTGGTTCCGGTCATTTTCTTTCCCATTGCCCTGTTCGCCCAAAAGATCGGGCCCGCCAGTAAGACAGGGGGTGCTGGCGGGCGCTATTCATAGCAGTCATTTCTCTCGATTAACTCTCCCTGCCTCTTTGTTTGCGTCACAAGTTCAGATTCCTTTAATGGTTTTGATAGATTCAGGAGCTGAACAGAATCTAATCAGTCCAGAGTTGGTTCATGAATTCAATCTCCCCGTTTTTGAACTAAATCAATCCATCAGAGTTAATTCTCTTGATGGCCAAGCCCTTCACTCCATCACTCATCAAACTGAGAACCTTGAGTTAGTTACTTCAGGGAACCATCACGAGACTATCTCATTTTTTGTTTTTCCCACTAAAGAGGTTCAGATTGTTCTGGGTCATCCTTGGCTCAAAACTCATAACCCCCATATAAACTGGTCTCATTCCCGTATTGAAGCTTGGAGCCAAAACTGTCATGCTTCCTGCCTTCTTTCGGCCATCTGTTCCTCTTCCCTTTCCATCCCACATTCTGAACCAGATCTGTCTAATGTACCCAAGGAGTATCATGATCTCCAGCGTGTTTTCAGTAAGGACTCTGCCCTGTCTCTTCCTCCACATCATCCCTATGATTGTTCGATCGACCTGCTTCCTGGTGCCCCACTCCCTTCAGGTCGCCTGTTTCGTCGTGCTGAAACTGAGCGTGAGGCTATGGAAAAATACATCAATGATTCACTTAAGTCAGGCATAATTCGCCCCTCCTCTTCTCCCTTAGGAGCTGGATTCTTTTTTGTGTCCAAAAAGGACGGTTCTCTCAGATCTTGCATCGATTATCGTAGCCTAAATGATATAACCATCAAGAACAAGTACTCTCTTCCCCTTCTTTCTTCAGCTTTTGAAGCATTTTAAGGAGCTACCATCTTCTCCAAGTTGGACCTGCGAAACGCCTATCACCTGGTTCGGATTCGAGAGGGGGATGAGTGGAAGATTGCATTTAAGACTCCCATTGGACACTTTGAATATTTAGTTATGCCTTTCGGTTTAACTAATGCTCCAGCTGTTTTCCAGGCTCTTGTAAATGACGTCCTGAGAGATTTCCTGAACGTCTTCGTTTTTGTTTACCTGGATGGCATACTCATTTTTTCTAAGGACCCTAAGGATCACCACAATCATGTCCGGTCAGTGCTGCAGAGACTCTTAGAAAACAGCCTATTCATCAAAGCTGAGAAATGTGAACTTCATGTTCCCACTGTAACCTTTCTAGGATTAGTTTTTGAGGGTGGACAGGTGAAGCCAGACCCCCGTAAGATTTCTGCAGTTCAAGAATGGCCAACCCCCACTAATCGCAAACAACTTCAACGTTTCCTGGGCTTCGCCAATTTTTACAGATGTTTTGTCCAGGATTTCAGCCGTATAGCTTCTCCACTTACTGCCTTGACATCCATAAAACAACCCTTCGTGTGGTCTCCTCAGGCTGATAAGGCTTTTGTTACCCTCAAGCAGTGTTTTGCATCTGCTCCTGTTCTAACTCATCCCAACCCCAAAGAACAGTTTATTCTAGAGGTTGATGCATCGGACATAGGAGTTGGAGCTGTCCTCTCTCAACGCTCCCCGGCTGATGGCAAGTTGCACCCATGTGCCTTTTTCTCTAAGCGGTTCTCCCCCGCTGAGAAAAATTATGATGTTGGAGACAGAGAACTACTCGCCATTAAAATGTCACTTGAAGAATGGAGATATTGGTTAGAGGGAACGTCACAAACCATTGTTATATGGACAGACCACAAAAACCTAGCTTACATCCAGAAAGCCAAACGTCTTAACCCCCGTCAGTCACGTTGGTCACTATTCTTCTCACGATTCAACTTCTCTATCACCTACCGCCCAGGTACTAAGAATTTAAAACCTGATGCTTTGTCCAGTTTTCTGTATCCGAAGAAGAGACCGAACCTGAGCCCATCATTCCCCCATCTTGTGTGATAGGTGCATTGTCTTGGCAACTTGAAGACCTTATTCACCGAGCTCAACAGGTTGAGCCTGACCCTGGTGGAGGTCCACCTGGTCGCCTGTTCGTTCCTGAGTCTGTTAGATCCATAGTGTTACAATGGGGTCATTCCTCCAAGTTTTCCGGTCACCCAGGAACCAGCCGTACTATCTGTTTCCTTCGCCGTTATTTTTGGTGGCCTTCTTTAAATAAAGACACTGCTGAGTTTGTGGCTGCCTGTACTATCTGTGCTAGAAACAAACCTTCTCACCAACCCCCGGCAGGTCTCCTTCAACCGCTGGCTGTTCCGAATCGTCCATGGTCACATATAGCCTTGGATTTTGTTACCGGACTTCCCCCATCCAAGAATAAGACAGTCATACTGTCTATCATTGACCAGTTTTCTAAGGCGTGCCACTTAATAGCTCTCACCAAGCTCCCCTCTGCCTCCGAAACTGCTAGACTCCTGGTTAACCATGTTTTCAAATTACATGGTATCCCCACAGAGATTCTCTCTGATCGTGGTCCTCAGTTTATTTCTCAGGTCTGGAGGGATTTTTGTGCAGCTTTTGGGGCTAGGCCCCAAACCTCTTCTGGCTATCAACCCCAGACCAGCGGTGAGTGCGAGAGGCTTAACCAAGAGCTCGAAAGCACCCTTCGTTGCTTGTGCAATAATAACCCCACCTCTTGGAGCAAACATCTACCTTGGGTAGAATTTGCTCACAACAGTCACATCTCTGCTGCTACTGGTTTCTCGCCTTTTGAGGCCTCTATTGGTTTTCAGCCTTCTCTCCTCCCTGTTTCTTTGCCTGATTCCATTCTTCCATCTGTCCGCACCCACATGTCTACTTGTAAAAGAATTTGGGACCAAACCAAGACCTTCCTCCAACGCACTGCTGCTCAAAATAAAAAGTATGCGGATAAGAAGAGAAGACTTGCCCCCACTTATTCCCCGGGGCAAGAGGTCTGGTTGTCATGTCAAAACTTCCCCCTGAAGGCTTATTCCAAGAAGTTGGCTCCCAGATTTTTGGGCCCCTTCAAGGTTGACTCCATCATCAGTCCCCCACTTACCTCCGGCTGTAAGTTCCTGGACTAATCTTTCTTTAAAGAAGACACCTTGAAATTCCCTTGGAATATCCATAACCCTGTCACCTTCCCTTCCAGAAAAGAACCTGTCTCCTGCCGTCATTGCCTGGGTCCCTGTCTCGCCTTGTTCTTTCACCAAAGAAATAAATCTGTTAAAACGCTGTCCTGAATCTGTGGTTGTGTTCTCCTCAGAGTTTAAAGAAGCGCTACATTATGACACTATGTTTTCTATGATGGTGATGGATGAAGAAATTTATTTTGTTGTAGATTCAGGAGCGACACACTCTGTTTTATCAGCTAAATGTATCAAAGAGCAGCCAAAACTGAGTGGTCGTTATGTTCATTCTGTCTCTGCTTCGGGTGAAACAGTTAGGGAAAGTTTTTCTGTTCCTCTAAAGTGTTCCACTCCACAAGGAGTACAGTTAAAACATTCTTTTTTGGTGTCTCCTTTGTGTCCTTTAAACTTGATGGGTAGAGATTTGATGTGCAGATTGAATATTGCAATTACTTCAAACCCTGATGGACTGACAGTTCACACGCAGAACGACTTTGACTATGACTACACTGCAGTACATTGGGCCCCAGATCAACCCTTATATGCATATCAGTGGAAGCTTCCAGTTGGTCCTGTACCTCAACATTTTGTCACATTGGCAGTAAATGCTGAGACACCTGGCATAGAGATAATGGATGCAGATGATCTGCATTGTACTTCACATGTATCTGATGGACCTGATTTTGACTATGAGGACAGATGGTACAAAATTACAAATGAGAGAGTGCACCTCTCTGACATGTACTGGAATGATCACACAGCAGCTTTATCTGTGACTTTGACCTCTGAACAGCTCGATATCTTTCAAGTTTCTGGTTTGGTGCCGCATGTATCATTGGCCAAGTCTGAAAATATGGAATGGAAGGATGTGGGGTTTTTTGTTAGGCGTTGTCTCCTTGCCACAGATTGGAGGGAGACAGATGTCCCATATGTGTTTGTGTCTCCTTCTCAAAATGCTTTCAAAAGACATTGACCCACTGTTGTTGCCTGTAATTGTACAGTGCAACTGTTTTCACATTCACATTTGTTTTTAGCTACTGCTTCTTCTGCGCCATGTCAGAAACAATACTTATTGAAAAAGGAAGCTTTGGAGGGAATTCGTCCTGTTTTTCATTCCCTCCTGAAAGCTGGGGTAATTGTACCCTGTCCAAATTCACCTGTGAGAACACCGTTGTTCCCTGTAAAAAAAATTAGGCCCTCTGGAGTACCTGACGAATGGAGATTTGTCATGGACCTTCAGGCTGTCTATTGTGGCCCGCGTACCATCAGTTCCGAACCCTTCTACGATTTTGTCACAAATTCCGCCAGAAGCTAAATATTTTTCAATGATAGACCTGGCAAATGCATTTTTTTCTGTCCCTGTACACAAGGACAGTCAGCATTGGTTTGCTTTTGAATTTGATGGGAAGCCATATTGTTTTACTCGTCTTTGTCAGGGCTACACTGAGAGTCCGACTATTTTTAACACAGCTCTGAAAGACTCTTTGGCTGATTTTAACTCTGTCTCCTGGAACTGTCCTTACACAGTATGTTGATGATTTATTATTAACAGCAGGATCAGCAGATCAATGTAGGAAAGACACTTTAAGACTGCTTCAACATATTTATGAAAAGGGACACAAAGTTTCAAAATCTAAAATGCAGTTTGTGCAGGAAGAAGTGCCATTTCTTGGTCATGTTCTCTCACATAAAAGCAGAAAACTGTCACCTCAGCGCATTGAAGCAATTCTAAAAATCCCAAAACCTTTCACAAAGAAACAAGTGATGTAATTTTTGGGTATGACAGGCTATTGCAGAGCTCACAAAGAAACCCCCCAAAAGAAAATTGGGAAAAAAAATGAAGGTGCATTCTGGAGTAGACACCTCGATATGGGACTCCTGGCTGGATGTGTTTGGGAAGTATAAAGTTTTAGTATCATCAGTAATAATTTCCTTTGCAGTGTTTGCTGCAATTTTGACATTGTGTGGATGTTGTTGTATTCCCTGTCTTCGTTCTCTTCTTAACCGTCTCATCACCACAGCTATTTTTCCTATGGAAGATAGAGTTACCCAGCTCTATCCGTTACTTAGACATCAGGATGATGGGGATGATGAAGATTCGACTGACCACTTTTCCGACCTATACCCAGATCCATCTCTATAAGATTCTGTGCTTTAAATGTCAGTAAGTGCCTCTGAGTATAATTATATTTGTCCTCATGAAAAATGATCTTACAGTTAAAAATCCAAAAGAAGTGGCTGTTGATATGAGAATATGAGCAAATATGAGATAAACAGGGGGGAAATGTTGGAATAATTGTATATAGATTTATCTTATATTTTTCCTTTTTTGATAACTTTACTATTTGATCTTTATAACCTTTCATGTTGTATGTGTGAGTAAAGATGTGATGAGTTGTTTGCAGGCAAGGATCAAAGGTGGAGCTGGGAAGGATGCAGTCACGGTTGAAGATGTCATAAGGATAGTGGCTGATTGTGCTGAACAAAGGACACACAGATCTTAAGATTGTGGAAACTGTGGAAATGTGCTGTTACAAGATAATGGTGTATATGACCTGTTTACGTTGCAGCTGTTTTTCCCACCCTTCAGAGCAGCAACGTATATTGTAACTAGGGAACTCCCTAAAGATAATAAAAAGAGAGGATTTGGGGAGATGTGTTTCAGAGCGACAGGAGATTTGTAACTGAAGCACATCTCTGTCCGTTCTCCTCGCAGCGAGTAAGAAACTAATTCTTTGTCTTTCTCTTCTTTTTGTGAGGTTATAAGTATTTTAGGTTGTTTGAACCTGACACACAGGACAGCCTGATTCTATTTCTAGGGGTAATGCAGCAGCGGACTCAGCAGCAAAGGCCGCGGCTTTGAGGCCTTTCCCCTCAGATTAAACTTTTCTTTCACTGACTGATCCACAGGCTGTCACTGTTCCTGAAATGCAATCTTTTGCTACTCCACAGGAAAAAGAGAAATGGCGAACAGCTGGCTGTATCTTTAACAGCGGTTCTGGCTGGCATTTCTCTGATGGTAGACCATGCCTGCCTAAACATTTTTTTCCCTGGTTTGCTAAATGGACGCACGGATTGGATCATGTGTCCAAAGGGGGAATGCTGGATATGGTTAAAAAATATGGGTATACAAATGGGTTTTCAGTGGTAGCTGAAAATTATTGTAAAAGATGTTTGATCTGTGCTTCTCATAACACCTCCAGGGTTCCTGCACAATCACAAGCACCACATCCGCCTCCCCAGTTCCCATTTCAGCATTTGATGATGGATTTCACTGAGTTGACACCTGCTGAAGGGAAGAAATATTGTTTGGTGGTTGTGGACATGTTTTCTAAATATGTTGAAGCATTTCCAACAAAACACGCAGACAGCAGTGCTGTTGCGAAATCTTTGTTGACAGAGATTCTTCCCCGTTGGGGGTCCCAGAGGTGATTTCCAGTGATAACGGAACACATTTTGTTAACAAAGCTTTGCAGGAAATTTATAAGCTTCTAGGTTTCCAGTTGAAGACACATTCTGCTTACCACCCACAATCAGGTGGAGCAGTAAAATAAGAAAATGGAACAATAAAGAATAAATTGGCTAAATGCTGTGAAGAAACAGGGTTGTCCTGGCCAAAAGCTCTCCCTCCATTTCTTATGTATATGCTGATGAGAAATAGATCCAGAGCTAATTTGAGTCCTTTTGAAATCCTTTTTGGGAGACCTGCACATACAGGGGGAAGACCGAGTACTAACCTAAGCACACTAACAACTGCTCATTTTGAACATTCCATGTTGGAATATTGTAAGATTCTGCCACGTTCTCTCTCTCTCTGCCTTCAGACGGTGAAAGCTGCCTTACCCCCAGTAGCTGACAGTGTCATATTAGAACCATCTTCCTGACCCACATGCAGAATCACTCTAGGACACAGGTAAGTTTCAAAAGTTTAATTATCTGAAGAGGAAAAACTGTCCTTTTAATTCTCCCAAAGAATGCAATCTCTGGTCGTCTAGTCCAGACTCTTGGGCTTGTGATCTCCAGGTAGATGATCTCAAAGGGGGGGTTCTTGGGGCACAGTCCGTTGGCAATGATGGGTCAGAAGGTGTGCTTCCAGCAAAGTTGGAGAGGGGACAGGCTGGAGGATAGTTGGAGCTTGCAGAGGCAGCTGGTAGCTGGGTTCCAGGGTTTTCTGTCCGAAGGTTAAGGAAGTGAATCCGGAGTAGTGATCCACACAACCTGAGAGCAGCAAAAACACGAGCTTAGGTTACTGCAACGTTTGCACAAAGACTTACAAAGTTTAAACCATGAACTTGGAGACTGGTATCTCAGAGGCATGAGTTACCACTTAACGTGGAGCATCAGGCGAAGAACGCTTGTCCTCCAGTTCCTTAAAAACGCTCCAGCCAAAATTGGATACAGGTGTGCAGACGCACACCAGACGCAGTCTGCACACCATGCCCACCAGCAAAGCCTCTCCGGGAAGACAGGAAGACACTCACAGACACATACAGTTGCACAACACAGATTGTGACAGACAGACCCCTGACCAGTTCCAGCCAGGACAGTGGGTGCTGATTAGAGATACCAGGAGACGTCACTGGAGAGACAAACGGTGGAGAGGTCCGTTTCAAATTCTGCTGGTGACTCACACTGCTGTGAAGGTCCAGGGACGTGACACCTGGGTCCATTGTACGCACTGCAAGGTGTTCACCGGAACACCACCTGAGCAGCATCCTGGTTCTGAACCTCCTGCCTAGAGGGGCTTCCAACGACCGCCCACCTGTACCAGATTGGTAAAAGGGCAGCTTGAAGCGCAGAAGCCACTCTGGAGAGGCAGCAGGATTTTTTAAGTTTTGTTTATGATTTGTTTTCTTTGAAAAAAACTGTTTGCTTTCAGTACCAGAAGAAAGGACATTACACTTCAAGGTCACGATGCAGCTGTATGGAAGATGGTCTGTTCTGATGCTGGTGATTGGTATTGCAAGTATTTTTATTACTCCTGTGTTTATTTGGGAAAAGGTACAGCTAAGACAATGTGTGACTAATCTGAGTAATTATGCCAATAATACTCATCAGCTGATTCGAAGAGAGATTCATCACTTCTCTGACTACTATGATCATACTGATAACGTCTGGTGGCAACTGATGCATCAAACTGTGAGGAAGATAAGAAATGATAGTTGCTATGTTTGTTTGATTCCACATGCTATTAATTATCAACTATTTTTGGTACCTGTTCCTATTGATACTGCTTATACTTTAGCTACTTTTTTTCCACATAACCGGCTGGTAGAGGTTATTTTTCCTTGGGTGAGGAATTATACTGTAAGGGAAAGCAGAAATGTTAGTAGATTTTCTAGTGAGACTAATTTAACATGTGCTAATACAGGAACTCTTTATAGATTTAGGGGTAATAGGAATCCGATAAGTGATCCAGATATTTGTATAGCTCAGGAGGAAAACACACCTTATTTCCTTGGAAAGACAGAGGGTTGTAAAACTATTATACCAGTCTCATGTGCTCTAACCCACAGAAATACATCTGGGCCATGTCCTATCGGAACTGATCCTTATACCATTTCAGGATCTTCGGCCCCAGAGCCCTTTGTGTTAACTCTTAATCTTACAGCCTTACCGAATGGAAGTAAATTGTATGGCCAGGCAGGTAAATTAACCAGGGTTCTTGTTACTTTTCCTAGTAGAGATGGGTACTCGTGTCCTAAGAAACTGGTTTGGATGTGTTGGAAAATGGGATCATATCTGTATCTGCCTGCTTATTGGTCTGGGGCATAAATATTTAGTTAAATTTTTTAAACCCACAGTCACTGCTTATGTTTTAATTCCCCCCCCATTATTAGAGAGGAAAAAAAGCTCAAACGGCCCCAAAAAGAGAGCTAGGATTCCATATTGAAAAGGGGGAATTTAGGGTACACTTATTCCTAGTTATGGTGCTGCTAATCCCCCCATAGGATTAATGAGTTTTTTGTTGAGTTAGAAAATTTTACTGCTTTAACTGAGGAAGGCTTTACTGTTCTGACCAAGGAGCAGCAGGCTATAAGAAAAAATGAGTTTTTTCAAAATAGAATGGCTTTTGGGTTTTCCTGTTTTTGCTGAAAAAGGGGGGGTTTTTTGTCATTTAATTGGGGAACAGTGTTTTCACTTTTATTTTTTGATGGTTTCTAATAAAAATGACAAGTATCCATGATAAATTTAAAAGGGGGTTTTTTCTGACGAGCCCCAAAAAAAGAAAAAAATGGGTTCCCCTTTGGGAATCCTTGGTCCTGGTTCATTTTCTGGGGTTGGACATCCTGGTTAATAAAGATTGGAGTAATTCTTTTATTTTTATTTTTGATTTTGATGTTTCTTTCATGTTGCATTATTCCAATGGTTAAAGGAATGGTACTGAGACTGATTAATGTTTCCATGCTAAAAGTTGATATGGATGTAGACTTCTGCATTCTGCATTTGAGATAACAGATGGTGTGGATAACGATGGACTTTATATTGCTTAATATGCTATAATGATGTAATAACTCTAAACTGTTTGGGGAGTTAATACTGATGTTCAGCATTCTAGTGGTATAAATAGAGATTTGGAGATTCATTTTTTTTTTTTTAAGTGGTTTGTTATCCCTTTATTATTTTTAAGCTTTTTTTTTTGCTAGTAATTTTAGAACAGTAGATCTTAGAGAAAAAACCATGGAAATAACACTTGTATTTGTTTATATTTTTTTTTTAGGGTTTTACTTTTTATTATAATCTTTGGGGGGATGGTTTTTTTAGAATTTTTTTTTTAGTTTATTTACTTCCCCCCCTTGTAATCAGAAGAAAGGGAGTGTTTTTTGGGAAAAAATTTTTTTTTAAAGGTTCTGACATTCCCCCTACCTCTCTCCTCTGACTTTTGTGTTTTATTAGTGTTCTGTTTTTTAGAGCAGATGGACTCTAAATTCAAATGGGTGGAGAGTTTTAAAGGTTAACACTCTCTGAAGTTTATATTTTTAAGGGGGGGTAGATGGTTGCCCTCATAAATAACTTTGTTCCCCCTGACCCCGGGGGGGGGTGTAGGGGCCCCATATTTCTAAAACCTATCAAGTTGAATAACACCCTCATTTTCGGTATAAAATACTGTTTGTGATTTCTGTTCGTTGCTCTGCTTTTTGACTTGCTCAGTGACAGAGTCTTCAAACGCTGAAACCCTTTGAATAAACTTTTAAAGACAAAGTTCGGTCTTTATCTTGTTAATGAGTTGTCTTCTCTCCCACTTTGATAAGAAAAGCCACAACACTTTCTAATGTTCCCCCCCAAACCCCCCCCCCCCCCAAATTACTAATCAGTGTGTTTCTTTATGTAGTAAAGAAAGACATATTGGATTATTTATGTAGTAAATTTCTTTAATTTTCTTTTTTTTAAGTTTCATATAACTTTAAAAATGAAAAAAAAATATAAAGTATTAAAATAACACATGTAAAAAGAACAAAACACATACACAGTGCTCTTGTAGATCTCTAGTTATATAAATCAGTTTTTCCAGCACAATGGAGGATGCTATCTTGCTTATTCATGCCTTTCCTGAAGATACAGGCAGTTTCTTTAAGAGATGATGATCCCATAGACTTTGAGGAAAATATGATGTGGACTGGCAAGACTGGCAAGAAAAACTGAACCATTTTGGAAGGTGTTTCTCCCATTACATCTGGTGTTAAACTAGCAGTTGTAGAAAATAGCATCATGCTTATAGTCTTACATAGTGGTAGTAGTACGATGGTGCTACTCCTTCAATACTTTGACAATCTTGTTTACAAGACTGTGCTTTAAATGGTTTTTCTTAGTATCTACCCACAACCAGAATATAAAAGAAAATATCCGGCTAGATTTGGATGATACTCATAATTAACCAAGTAGATGAGTTAGTTGTATCTTTGTCTTACTCAGACCACTTTTATAAAAATCCTTTACTACTTTATTTGAAAAAAACAGGTATATTTTTTTAGAATCCTCATTCTGAAGGGAATATCATAAAATCTATATAGCATTCCTTTTTCACCGTATGCTTTTCCCATTGTCTATCTTAATTTCTATGAAGCCATTTCACATCATACCATTAAAAAGTTTGCATTTACCTTTTTCCATGTCTTTCTCTGGTTGTATGTCCAGTCATCAGCCTTACTCAGCCGTTCAGTATTAAGTACAGCGTTTTGCTTCACCCCAGTCATTTTGTTTTCCAGGGTGGTGACCATGCAAATAGATTTCAAGTTCAATTTCTTTATTATCCCCTAGGGGCAATTGATTGCGCAGCCAGTAATAAAACACTGGCTGTGCAGTCATTGAAATTGTTATTGGTTATAGATCTAAGACAGTGCTGTTGATAAATAAAGGTCATGATTTTGAATACTGTTATAATGAATACGATGAACTTAAACAGAGTTCCTCAAAATGGGTTAAAGATAGCTCACGAGTGTATGTAGTTTAAGGAATAAATTAAGTGAAAGAGTTGATGCTATTGGTCTATATACACATTTTAACAATATCTGAGAGTCATTTGAAAATTCGGAGCTTCAAATTCATTGTTACAATATATTTAGAAGGGATAGGAACGTGTATGGTGGAGGGGTTGCCATTTTTATATAAGATCATATTCCTGTCAAACTTAAGGCCTCCACAGAGTCGGGCATTACTGTGAGCCCACGCGCACGCACTGTCCGTGGCTGTTTGAGGTGTCATAGTCGAGGGTAATTTCTACTTTTCTTTTTTTCTTAGTTTTTTTTGTGGCTCTAGTAGCCTTTATTTTTTAATTTTTTGACAGTAAGCTAACAGGAAAGGGGTGGAGGGAGAGGGAAGACATGCAGCAAAGGTTGCTTGGGCCGGGAGTCAAACCCGTGAGGGTTGCTTCAAGGACTGAAGCCTCTAAATATGGGTCGTACGTTTTATCCCTGCGCCACCACCACACCCCACCAATTTCCTACATTTCTGGTGATAAATTTACATTTCCTACACTTTCTGTCATGGCGTCATCGGATGAGGAAGAAGAGCTAATTTGCCTTGTAGTGCTGGACAAACAAAAATAACGTGGTATATATGCCATTAAACCAGACTAGGGACAAAGAAGGGCAGTAAACTTGTCAGTGCAGTGCAGAGAACGGCACTTACAATGCACATTCTTGCGTCCGGTTGCTCGGATTAGTGTTTCACATATAAAACATTTTGATGTCAAGACTTTTTCCAGCTGAGTGGTTTATTGTGTGATGTATGCAGACATGTCAAGTATGCCTGACCATAGATATAGAGACAGAGAACAGTTGTCACATGACTTACTGTGTGTATTTGAAGGCACCATTTTGATGCGTTGATTTGGTTTGTCAGCAATGGCCAAATCACTCGATGTGAGGAGAGAGATCAGGCACACTGAGCTATAAACTGTTTCAGCTATCTATTTTTCTTCCATACACTGTGACCAAGTGCACCTACCGGAGACAGCCCTTCCTCTCCGCGGCTCAAGCATGGTGTGGAGCTCACCAACCTCAAACTACTGAGTGAGGCCTCGTCCATGGCCAAGAAGGAGGTGATCATCAACTCGGCGCTTGGAAATGGTAAATCTATAGCCAGCTGTCTCTAGACCTTTATTCGGAATGAGTTTTTTACTTCATGAGAGATCGATTTTCTGTTCCTGAGCCTCTCTGTTTTCAGAACATCTCCCTCTAGACTGCTGGTTCTTCGACACATCTCGGACTTCAGGGAAATTTGTCGCAATCATATGTTCTTTCTTTCTAGGTGAAACGACTAAAGGAGCTACATCCATTAACATTTACTTTTCCTTCCCATAGAAAGGACTCCTGCATCAGTGCTTCTTTGTTCTCTTTTTGTCTCTGCTCTGTTCTCTCAAACCCCCAGTCGGTCGTGGCAGATGGCCGCTCAGACTGAGCCTGGTTCTGCTGGAGGTTTCTTCCTGTTAAAAGGGAGTTTTTCCTCTCCACTGTCGCTACATGCATGCTCAGTATGAGGGATTGCTGCAAAGTCAACGCCAGTGACTGTCCATTGTCTCTACATGCTCATCCGGGAGGAGGGAATGCTGCAAGTCACTGACTGGATGCAATCTGCTGGGTTTCCTTAGACAGAAAAACTTTTTATCCAATTTGAATAAATAACTGAATCTGACTGCACTGTTAAATGGTTAGGATTAATTGGAATGTACAGGGGTTGGAAACTGAAACACCTGTCAATTTAGTGTGGGAGGTTTCACGGCTAAATTGGACCAGCCTGGTAGCCAGTCTTCACTGATTGCACATTGCACCAGTAAGAGCAGAGTGTGAAGGTTCAATTAGCAGGGTAAGAGCACAGTTTTGCTCAAAATATTGAAATGCACACAACATTATGGGTGACATACTAGAGTTCAAAAGAGGACAAATTGTTGGTGCACGTCTTGCTGGCGCATCTGTGACCAAGACAGCAAGTCTTTGTGATGTATCAAAAGCCACGGTATCCAGGGTAATGTCAGCATACCACCAAGAAGGACAAACCACATCCAACAGGATTAACTGTGGACACAAGAGGAAGCTGTCTGAAAGGGATGTTCAGGTGCTAACCCGGATTGTATCCAAAAAACATAAAACCACAGCTGCCCAAATCATGGCAGAATTAAATGTGCACCTCAACTCTCCTGTTTCCACCAGAACTGTCCGTTGGGAGCTCCACAGGGTCAATATACACGGCCGGGCTGCTATAGCCAAACCTTTGGTCACTCATGCCAATGCCAGACGTCGGTTTCAATGGTGCAAGGAGCGCAAATCTTGGGCTGTGGACAATGTGAAATATGTCTTGTTCTCTGATGAGTCCACCTTTACTGTTTTCCCCACATCCGGGAGAATTACGGTTTGGAGAAGCCCCAAAGAAGCGTACCACCCAGACTGTTGCATGCCCAGAGTGAAGCATGGGGGTGGATCAGTGATGGTTTGGGATGCTATATCATGGCATTCCCTTGGCCCAATACTTGTGCTAGATGGGCGCGTCACTGCCAAGGACTACCAAACCATTTTTGAGGACCATGTGCATCCAATGGTTCAAACATTGTATCCTGAAGGTGGTGCCGTGTATCAGGATGACAATGCACCAATACACACAGCAAGACTGGTGAAAGATTGGTTTGATGAACATGAAAGTGAAGTTGAACATCTCCCATAGCCTGCACAGTCACCAGATCTAAATATTATTGAGCCACTTTGGGGTGTTTTGGAGGAGCGAGTCAGGAAACATTTCCTCCACCAGTATCACGTAGTGACCTGGCCACTATCCTGCAAGAAGAATGGCTTAAAATCCCTCTAACCACTGTGCAGGACTTGTTTATGTCATTCCCAAGACAAATTGACGCTTTGTTGGCCGCAAAAGGAGGCACGATACCATACTAATAAATTATTGTGGTTTAAAACCAGGTGTTTCAGTTTTATTGTCTAACCCCTGTATGTACCTGAGTTTTGGGAAGTGCCTTGAGACGACATGTGTTGTGATTTGGCGCTATATAAATAAACTGAACTGAACTGAGCTGATCATGTTAACGCAGATTATAACAAATTAGAAGGGTTCTCAGAGAGCCCTTTTGTCCAAGCTATCTACAAAACCAGTTGTATTTAAAGCTTTTTGAATGTATTATAATTTAAATAATATCATGATGATAATGAACAAAGTTTGTATTACATTAATGTCTATTAATATATCCAGCATAGGCAGAGGAGGAGCCAGTCGCAGAGGTGTGCAGGTGTATAGCATATGAGCAATGACCTTATAACTTTCCACAGTACTTATTTATTTTAACTATCATAAAGAAAGTGCCAGCTTTACCACACCTTACTGGGAAGCACACCTGCCATCGTAAATGGTGACCTACTGATCATAATAGTAATGCATTACAATAGCAGTAACTGTTACACCCTGCAGAGTAAAATGTGAGATTATTTATTTATTTTTTGTATCCTTATAAAGCACAAACTTTTCTTGAAAAATGGTGAAAAGATCGCTTCAATACCTTCAAACGTTATTGAAAAATAAAGATTTAAAAAGTTTTCAGGCGTAAATGTGCTGAATGTGTTTTTGTATCTATCAACACATCAGATGGTGCCTGGAGGTGCATATCACCAACCACAGTGCTGTCATCAGCTGTCCAATCTCTCTATGCACCTGACTATGTGGGAGCTTTTAAAGATGACTTAATATCAGCTGAGATTGAGCTCTTATGGCTCAGAGTACATTTTCCACATTTGAAACCTCTCCTGGTTGGATGTGGCTATGGGCCATAGTGCTAATTTCAGGTATCTTGATTGATGAAAGGTTTGATATAGTTTGTGAAGATATTTATTTTTTGGGAGATCTAAATATTGCATGGAATGAGCCACAGTGTCCACTAAAGTCTCACCTCCTTACTATTACTAATAGATGTAATCTAAAGAAGTTGTGACTCAGCCAGTCAGAGTGTGGCTGAGACAGGACGGCTCTAAAACCTCAACATGCAAAGATCACATCTTTACCAACTTTGCTGATTTGTGCCCTGGAGCTTTTTCCACACCAGTTGGCTTTAGAGATCATAGCCTTATTAAAATTCTGAGCAAGACAAAAGTCCCCAAGGCTGGACATAACATTATTTTAAAGCAAACATATAAGCATTTCAATGAAGATCTTTTTATTAAAGATGTAAAAAATATACACTGGAAAGTGATCCAAATGAGTCATTTAAATGTTTTAATAATTTATTCTAGAGGCAGTAGATAAACACGAACCTGTAAAAAAGTAACTATGAGAGTGTGCAATCACCCTGGATTGACCTAATGACACGAACGAATGTAGTGAAGAAAATGGCAAAAATATCAGATTATGATTCTGACAAGCAAGTTTATAGGAAACTTAGAAATCATGTTACTAAACAGAAAAAAAAGTTATACCATAAAGCTTTAATAACTAATAATAATAACAATAAAAGATGACAATAAAAAGTTATGGTGCACCTTGAACAACATCATGAGTAGACATGCAAGATCAAATCCAGCATTTGTGGAATCAGATGGCAATTTCATAACCAAACCATAAAATATTGCTAATTATTTGAATATTTTTTCATTTCATAAATTAATAAAATAACAAATTAAATTATTCATACAAACATTGACCAATTATGTAATATACTAAAGAATAAAAAATGAAAAGGAAAGAACGTTACTGGGAGTTATATTAAAGAAGTATAGTTGGCAAGTAAAGATAAACCACCAGGAATTGACAATCTAGATTTCAAGTTGCGAAAAACTGAAGCAAACATAATTTGCGCTTCCCATTTGTCATGTCTTTAACTCAAGTTTAGAAAACTGTGAATTTCCAGCAGCATGGAAAATAACCAAAATAGTACCATTGCCAAAGAACACAAGCACCTCTTTTTCAGCCCCAGTCTTTTACCTGCAACAAGCAAAATAATGGAGAGAGTAGTGCATGAACAAATACAAAACAATTTTTCTGAAAACGATCTTCATACAGAATATCAACATGCATATAAACCAGTTTATTCCACTGAAACTGATTCGATTAAAATGACTGATGATTGGCTCAGAGAAATGTATAATAGAAATTAATATGTGCTCTGTTATTAAACTCCACTGCCTTTGATATCATGAACCATATGCTATTAATAGAGAAAATCAAATGTTTTAGTTTCAGTTTACCTGCAGTCGTCTGGTTGGAGAGCTATCTAATAAACAGGAAGCAGACAGTGTTTTATAATGGTAGCTTTTCAGAGATGAATTCTGTTTTTTTGTGGACTTTCCCAAAGTAGTTGTTCAGCTCCTTTAGTGTTTTCAGTTTTTACAAATGATTTTCCTTCTTGCCTTAACCGGGTGATTATTTTTTTGCAGCAACATTTCATGTCCGCATATTTCTCTTTTGCAGATTTTTATTGAATGTACCAACTATTCATAACAAAGTACTTTGATTTTGCACTTAAGTGTTTTCAATAACTTGAACATAAATAAAATGCCTTTATAATGTTTAATTGTATGTGCATTACAAAGTAATAAACTTTTTTACTTTATTACTTGATTACAAAGTAATAAACCTTCTCAGTAAATTTAGGCCATATGATTCCAAAACTTTTATTTTTTCTTAAATAACTTGATAAACTAGACTTAACTTTATCTCATTAAGCAGTTTAATTTGGTGGAACTTTTTTCCTCTTTGCTATTTTATCCATTTTCTACATGTCTCAGTAGTGATTTTCCACCCTTTTAGAATGTGCGTAATTTTCTTCAAAAAAGGACCACAATTCCAGAAAAGCCATTTACAGGAAGTGACATCATTTGATTTTGGAGGAATTCAACTGTGGAACAGGAGGTAAGCCTCAATTGTGATTTTCTCCCTACTTTTTTAAACCTTAAACATGTTACACCTTTATGAGTCAACCTTAATATTCCACTCTGTTATGTCAAATTATGGGATTTGTTTACTCACTTGAAAAAAAATAAAAACATATTAGAATAAGTTATTCAATGTGTGTTATTCTGTTAAAGGTTAGCTAGCTAAATGTTGATCAATTTGATAGCTTCAGCTAGATTAGCTAAAAAAAATCCACCCTGTTGGGTTCAGAGACCTAATAGGGTGAACCCAACAGGTTCCAACAGGGGAAACAGGGGAAATATGGGTAAAGAGTAATAATTTGAATTATTATAATATTTTTTGTATGTACAGATGTGTATCTATGTATTTTAACAGTGTAATCCAATAGAATACATTATGGAAAAAAAGCTTTGTTGAACAAAAATGATTAAATTCTACACATTTGGGCCAGGTACCTGCAAAAAGAATGAGAAAAATGGCAACAGAGACAGGAAAAAAGAAAAGAATTGCAGACCTTACTGAGCGAAAAAAGCGTGCCCAGAGGAAAAAAGTGGAGGAAAAGAAAGAGAGAGGCAAAAGCCAGGGAAAAGGCCTTTGGAAAGGCAATGGCAGTAATATCATCTTCACCCCATACGCCTGATACACCTAATACCCCGAATACACCAACAAGTTCTTCATCTCGACCCAATACACACAATACTCTCAATAGGCCTACTTCCAATGTACCAACAGGCCCTTCGCCTGCAGAATATTCAAGGTTTGAACTCTGAACTGCATTGGATTATTTGTTACTGTAGATTCATTCTTAAAACATGAGACTAGAAATGCATGTTAAATATGTGTTGTGATTTTTTTCTGTTTTAGGCAAAGAAAGTTAGGCCAATGTCAGAAAAGAAGAATCAAACAAAGGCTGGAAAAATAAATTGAAAAGCTTACAGTTCTTCTGGCAAAACAAAAAGCAAAGACAGAAAAATACAGAAAGAGGTGGCAACGGAGTCACCCCAAGACGTATCACCAATCACCTCAAGCAAAACTTGACAGGATCCTTGATCGTTCTGTCCCTCTGAGTATACGCAGGAATCTACTGCTGCATGCTTCAGTTGTGGAAGAAATATGAAAAAAATACCAAAACACACAGAAAGAGAGAGAAAAACAAATGCTTACCAGAGTCACCATGGGAAACATCATTAAAAAGTATAAAGTAGAAACACTTACACAGAAGACCTTTGGATTTCCACAGAGCAGAAGAAAGTTGCAGGGTGAGATCACATCATTTCGCTGGAAAGCAAGGAATATAAGGGTAGCTGCAAAGGAGAAGTTGGTAGCCTTCTTCTTCAGAGATGATGTCAGCTGAGTGACAACTGGTAAGAAAGACACAGTCACTAAAAAGAAGCAAAAGAAGCAGAAACGGCGTTATTGGATACTTGCAAAAACCTCTACAGAAGGTTTTGATCTGAAAATGTTGACCAGGTGTCCTTTTCCTTTTTCTGCAAGTCAAGGCCATTTTGGGTTGTACGACCCACTGAGAGTGATAGAAAGACATGTCTCTGCAAAATCCACGTGAACACTGAGTTCTTGGCCAGCACCCTCTACAAGTGTGGGCTTTTATCAACCAAAAACCTTGAATATGTTGACTAATGCAATAGTGTGCAACTTGGACTCAAAAGCTTGCGCATATTTAGAATGTGACGCTTGCAGCACCACAGCTGTACCTACACTTAGACATGCCTCCAACAACATAATTACCTTTTTCCAGTGGGCCACAGGGCCTCCACCTCAGGCGAGGAGAAAAAAATCCAGCATTACTGTCAAAAAAGAACTCACTAAGAGTGAAGATGAAGTGGTTGAGGAATTCTAGGAACGCATGGTAAAGTTCCAAAAACATCTCTTTAACATTCGCTGGCAATACAAGGCCTATAGGAAGCTTAGAGAAAGTCTCCAGAGCCATGAATGTTTAATTCATGTGGATTTTAGTAAGAACTACATCTGCAAATATGCCAACGAGGTACAGCCTGTGCATTTTGGGGGGTTACATCAACAAGCGAGTCTACACACAGGTGTATTATACACAGCAATACAGGAGGCTCCTCTTACCTTCTGTTCAATATCACCATTGCAAAGACATCACCCTCCGGCAATCTGGGCTCACCTAGATCCAGTCTTCGATATGATTCAAGATAGATTTCCCAGTGTCAGCCAGCTCCACTTCTTCAGTGATGGGCCTGCCACTCAATATCGGCAGAAGGGTAACTTTTTCCTTCTTTCATCTGAACCACTCAGAAGAGGCTTTGATGAGACCTGGAATTTTTTCGAGGCCAATCATGGCAAAGGGGCCCCAGCTGGTGTTGGAGGTACCCTTAAATGCTTGTTTTAATGGGGGAGGACATCCCCTAATGCAGAGATGCTGTTCCTCAACCTGAAGGAGCAGGAATCAGTTGTGGAAACCTTCTTTGTAAGTGAGGAAAGTGTGGAAGCAAAAGTGAATGAAATGCTGCAGGTAAGACAATTGTTATTACTGGTATTCAAGTTTTATCTTTAATCTGTCCATATGTATGTCTTTCAAAACTTATCTAAAGTCTACTATAAGTAACAAGATTATCAGTACTCTCCTTTGAAATTAACAAATGAACATAATTGGCAACATTCATATTGTTATGACTTTGCTATAGTGAATCTACACCATGGAATGCAATCTAGTCAACCTTGTACAAAAGTTTTTGTACACAGTTTTTCATAGTTATTCATGGTGTAATTTCACTATAACAAGGGTAACACCAAGTGTCACATCCACTAATCAGTAGTCAAGAGCAACATCATGTTTACTTATCAGAAAAACCAATATAGTTAGATGTATTGAGTAGGTTATCAATAATCACTTGTAAAAATAAAAATAAAAAGATTTTAAAAATTCTACACTCCACACTGCAAATAGTTGTTTTAAGCATACCTTAACCAAAATCAGAAAACCATGAACAATATGACAAATACTTACTTGAAATCTTACCAAATGGTATGGTGATTTCAGGTGATGGAATCCTACCAGAGTTATGAGGTATACTCACTAAGAAACATCTCTGTCATTTGTCTTTTTTCTTTTTACATATTGTAGGCTCCCCCATTGAATGTGGTGAAGGGAACAATGAGGATCCACCAGGTGATCAGTAGCTGTAAAGGCAAAATCCACTACAAGGACATCACCTGTGTGTGCCAGAGAGAGCAAGGACTGATTAACTGCCCATGTTTTGATGTAAAAGAGGCAATCTTGCAACCTGATGAGGAAACTCACAGGAAAGGAGCCATAACGGCATGGCAGCCAGAAGTCATTACAGGCAACCATGTTGGTCGATGGTGTGTGATCAAATATGACCATGACTATTATCCTGGCATTATCACCAAAGTGGAGGATGGGAACATTGAAGTGAACTGTCTCCATAAAAAAGGAATCAACAAATACTACTGGCCCAGCCCAAGGAAATACATCAGTTGGTATGATGACAGCCAGGTACTTTGCCTGACAGAGGAGCCAAATGCTGTCAATAAAAGATATCTGCAGCTCAGTCCTACCACATGGAGGTTAACAGAAGAGCAGATGTAGTGTAGAGGCCCATCAACCTCATGCCATTAATGAGATGGTTTGTTTGTCAATGTTAATGACTAGTTCATATTTGATATTAACTTGTAACAATCTTGTGCTGTTACCAACTGCTTATTTTGCACAGATTTTTCATGTTTAGGAAATGTGCTATGGTGTTTCATTGCTTTTATATGAATCACAAAATAGCCTAAATAAAATATGATTTCTTATTTATGTCTCCTGTATTATTCTGAACTGAAGCATGCTTTGTGTCTTCTCATTATGCTCTACATCTCATGTTCCATGTTATATGGAACCTCATGCACACATTTAATGTAATGTTTTTGTTGGGACCCACAGCCATGGATTTCAACATTAAAACTCCGGTATACACTTTTCTGGAGTTTTCAAAATATATTGCATTTAACTGACTTCCAGCAACTGAGGAAAGGAGGGGTAGCAGCAGACTTCCCATGATGCCACTGTCTGAATAAGGCAACCCCCTCTCCCAAAGCCGACCTCACATTTCCCACACGGCCCTCGAGGACCGGATAGGGGGACAAGCACGCTAATGTCTTTTGCTGGCAAAAAGACATAACTCTTCAAACTGGATCCAAGAGTGTCATACATCGCTGATCATGATGCAAAGTTAATGTATGGAATGAATTGCTGTTTTTGTGTATCCGGTATTCATTCACGAACGGGTGATTAAGTATGAGGCATTGCTTGACTCTCTACTCCGAGCTGCAAGATGAACACGGGTTCGAGAGAAGCCGCCGCTGCAAAGACGCGGTCCCCAGTCTGGAAGGAAGACAGAAGAGACCGCATCCCGTGGTTACGTAATGGAACAGCTGTTACGCAGAACGAGCCGTTTTTGCAACCCCCAGCTACGAGCTAATCCCTTTGCACAGATCGAACCATCTACAGCCCGCGAGGCTACAAGGTTAGACCAAAAGCTAACCGTTGTTTGACTGCGGACACCTCTTCAAACTCGCCACCCCGGCACATCTTTCTTACGCTCACCATAGTCGATGGGGTTAAGTTTTGGGCATGAGAGAATAATGAAAAGTTAGGATGAAATGATCTGACGTTTTTCATTTTTTTGAAGTTTGGTTTTGTTGTGTGAAACTGCTACCTTAGTTGGCTCGTAGGCTGCAGACGTGATGCGCTTTGGTTCTGTGTTTATGTGTTTTTAAAGTTAGACAAAACTTTATTAAAGGGTGATTTTAAACACAGCAGGTTGACTCAAACGCGCCGTCCGCGCTATGCATTTTAACCTTTTATTGACCCTGGTATTTTAAAGGTATGTTTTGATTTCTGGTGGCTAAGCTAAGGTCTATCAAGCCTCCTTTGGGCTAGCTTAAACTCTAACGACTTAAGAACACGTGCTTGCTACTAAAGAGTATTTAACGGTAGGTTGGTAGTTTTCAAGCTAGTGAATAATAGTCCCTAAACATCATTTTACTAAATTTCAAAAACTAAGTAAACACTCATTATGCCCATTTTTCCAGAAAGATTTGGTTCTTTTCTGCAAATAGTCCTTTAATAAGATTTTCTTTAAATATTTATTTCATAATAAGGCAGCTACTGAACACCGTGAGAATTAGTCATCCGGAGGTTGGTTTATTTCAGCAGATTCATTCTTTAAAACATTCGTTTATTACAAATAATAATTATGTGATCTTGCATTTTGAATGGGTTTCAAAGTTGGTTCCAAGACTAACTTATCTTCATTTCCCGATTCTTCAGATAATCCTTGTTCTCAAACATAAATAACATTGCATGTTAATGTTGCATAACTCCTTTTAGTCTGATTTTCAATCATTTTTATCAACTTGTTATATTGTACTAGCCCCTTAGTTTTTCATTATTCTTTATTCTGCTTGGGGAGTTTTTTTTTGGATTGTTTTTAGTATAGCAAAGTTTTTTGATTGAAATATGTTTGACTTTGTTGCTTATTTTTGTTAATAAATTTGTATTTGGGAAAATTGGGGGAATTCTTCCATATATATATTTTGCTGTTCAATAATGTCAGAGCTTGGCTCACACCTTTCAATTTTGTCCTAATACCATCGCCTTACTGGGCTGGTATTCACAGGACAACCCTTAACAGACTGAAATATTATTTGATAAAATACTCCTACTCGTACTCGTCGTCTTCCGCTTATCCGGAACCGGGTCGCGGGGGCAGCAGACTCAGCAGAGACACCCAGACGTCCCTCTCCCAGACACCTCCTCCAGCTCCTCCCGGGGGAGCCCAAGGCGTTCCCAGGCCGCCGAGAGACATAGTCCCTCCAGCGTGTCCTGAGCCTCCCCTGGGCCTCCTCCCGGGGGGCGTGCCTGAACCCCCCGGGGGAAAGGGGTCCAGGAGGCATCTGGTATAGATGCCCGAGCCACCTCAACTGGCTCCTCTCGATGTGGAGGAGCAGCGGCTCTACTCCGAGCCCCTCCCGAATGGCCGAGCTCCTCACCCTATCTCTAAGGGAGTGCCCGGCCACCCTACGGAGGAAGCTCATTTCAGCTGCTTGTATCCGGGATCTCGTTCTTTCAGTCATGACCCAAAGTTCATGGCCATAGGTGAGGGTAGGAACGTAGACCGACCGGTAAATCAAGAGCTTCGCTTTTCGGCTCAGCTCTCTCTTCACCACACCCCCCAGCACAGCGCCCCCATTACTGCGGCAGCCGCACCGATCCGTCTGTCGATCTCCCGCTCCATTCTTCCCTCACTTGTGAACAAGACCCTGAGATACTTGAACTCCTCCACTTGAGGCAGGAACTCCCCTCTAACCTGAAGAGGACAAGCCACCCTTTTCCGGTCGAGTACCATGGCCTCTGACTTGGAGGAGCTGATCTTCATCCCAGCCGCTTCACACTCGGCTGGCGAACCGCCCCAGCGCATGCTGTAGGTCTTGGCTAGAGGGGCCAGCAGGACCACGTCATCTGCAAAAAGAAGAGACGAAATCCACTGGTCCCCAAACCAGACCCCCTCCGGCCCTTGGCTGCGTCTAGAAATCCTGTCCATAAAAGTTATGAACAGCCCTGCCGGAGTCCAACATGCACCGGGAACAGGTCCGACTTAGTGCCGCAATGCGGACCAAACTCCTGCTCCGCTCGTACAGAGACCGGATGGCCCCTAATAAAGGGCCCCCAATTCCATACTCCTGGAGCACCCTCCACAAGGCATCATGAGGGACACAGTCGAATGCCTTCTCCAGGTCCACAAAACACATGTGGACCGGTTGGGCAAACTCCCATGAGCCCTTGAGTACCCTGTAGAGGGTATAAAGCTGGTCCAGTGTTCCACGGCCGGGACGAAAACCACACTGCTCCTCCTGGAGCCGAGGTTCGACTATCGGCCGGACTCTCCTCTCCAATACCCTGGCGTAGGCCTTACCAGGGAGGCTGAGGAGTGTAATTCCCTTGTAGTTGGAACACACCCTCCGGACTCCACTCCCGAGCAGATCCATGGCTGGATCTGCTCGGGAGTGGACGGCTGCCGGCGGGGCCTGTGGGCTCGTCGCTGCGGTTCCCTGGGGCTTCTGCACTGTCGCTGCTGGGTGGCTCCCCTGGGACTCTCCACTGCTCTTCTCTGGGGGGGTTGCGGTAGTCCCGGCGGTGGTTCTCCTGGGGTTCCTGCTCTGGGGGGCCTTTGGATGTCTGTTGCTCGGATCTCCTCAGTGTCCGCCCGGGGACCACGGGGCAGGTCGGTGGGTCCTCACACTCGCTATTGCATATTTCTGTGGAGAAACCTTGTATACAAAGCGCATCCACACAGGTGTTGATAGATACACAGATGATCTATATTGGGCTGCACTTCTCACCAAGTACATTTTACATTCATAAATACCGTGTGTTATTTTGCGTATAAGCAAGCAGGGTGTAATCTTTTATTCTATTCATCCTTCTTTCTCTCCTCCACTCTCTCCTCCTTTTTTCCCCTCTTTTCCCCTTTTGCCCCATCTCTCTCTTTGTCAAGCTTCTGTTTTCCTTTTCATTTCAGTCTCCGTGTCCGTAACAAATTGAAATATTCCCAAAGAAGTTCATAATAAAGTTTCTTTATAAATATCAAGCAGAGCCTTAAAGCAATAGCTGTGATGCTCCGCTTGTGAAAGTAAATCTGTTGGGCAATTTCTTGGCACTCAGACAACAATTCTGAGCGCTACTCTGCTGGACAGGACACGGTAAGAAAAAAAAAAAAAAAAAAAAAAGAGATGGGTTCCAGAGCCCACTCTGTGCGTGGAGGCGAGCCCGACTATTTCTTGTCGATATCTCTCGACCTCCCGCACAAGCTCAGGCTCCTTCCCCCCCCAGCGAGGTAACATTCCACGTCCCTAGAGCCAGCCTAAGCATCCAGGGATCGGGCCGCTGAGGTCTCCACCTTCGTCCGCCACCCAATCCTCTTTGCACCGGTCCCTCACGGTTCCCCCTGCAGGTGGTGGGCCCACTGGGGGATGGCCTCGCGTCTCTCGTTCGGGCTTGGCCCGGCCGGGTCCCGCGAGGAGCAACCCGGCCACCAGGCGCTCTCCGACGAGTCCCGACCCCAGGCCTGGCTCCAGGGTGGGACCCCAGCTCCGCCGTACCGGGCGATGTCACGTGCCTCGATTTAGTGGTCCTCATGATGGATTCTTGAACCGCTCTTTGTCTGACCCATCACCTAGAGCCTGTTTGCCATGGGAGAGGCTTAAATGCCCCTACCAGGGGCATTTAAGCCCCAGACAACATAGCCTCTAGGATCATTTGAACACTCAAACCCCTCCACCACGTTAAGGTGGCGGTTCAATATTAAAATATTAATATTAAATATTAAATAATAGTCAGATTAATAATCACAACATTTTGTTTCCTTCAGTATTCACAAATCAAGGAAATCAAGTTGGACAAACAGATGACATCCAGTTTCTGTAATACCCCATTATTTGGAGTTCCAGTCATTCTAAATGGCAAAAAAAGATGGAACTCATCAGATTTTAGAATTGGAAACAAAGATTTTCCACCCTGTTATGTTCTGTTCCACCCTGTTATGGTCCGTTCCACCCCGTAAGTAAAGATTTTTTTTAAATAATTTTTAAAAAGCATAAACTATTGTGAATATCTTTGTGCCATATCGGGCAATATATATATATATATATAATATATATATATATATATAATATTATATATATTATGATAGTAAAAGGGACAATCTTTCTACGAGAAAGTCATTTTTATCAATATTTACATGTATAAATATATTTGGTCTATATGTTAATGTCCCTAACAGGGTGGAACACATTCGATGACAATGTTTAAAAAACCACTTGTAATTATTATTTTATACATCCCTGAGCTTGACTATCATGAATTTCCCATTGTTAGACATGTCAGTGTTAGAACAAAATAAAAAGAAAATAAGCATTTTTTTTGTCCAAACGTTATGAAGCTAAAATGTTGCTGCAAAAAAAGAATCATCAATGGGTCAATTTGATCCGAATACCATACAAAGGTTCACTTGTATGGTATTCGGGTCAAGATGACCCATTTTATATTTTTACAAAACGAAGTATGGTACATATATACATTTTTTCTACCTGAAACTCAATGGCCTTATATTTTCTGTGATGTACAGACATGTACAAACAAAAACAAATTATATAGCGCACATGCTACTATACCCCACACATTTACATCCTTTATATGGTCTTCGGGTCAGTTTGATCCACATACAGAGAGACACACACGCACACACACACACACACACACACACACACACACATACAATGTTTCATTATTGTCATCAAAGCACAGATAAGCTGTTTGCTCTCACTTTCCCGCACTCTTCACCCTCTGTCATGTGTCCATCTTCAAAAGCTTTTTTTGATGTTATTTCATAAAACTGTGAAGATAAAACATTTTCTCGCACTATATGCCTTGCAGTGGGTTGAGACAAAAAAGATAAATACCTCTAAATCACAGAAGAGAGTCTTCCACCATCATAACCAAAATATTTAGCTGTCAGAGGGCTTTGGAGCTAATATTTGAAGAAAGTCAGACACGATGTGGAAGAGGAAGATGTCTCTGAATATGAGAATAATTTAGATGTCACTTCAAAGTGTGCTGATTCTGAAAGTGAATTTGAAGATGGCCTTCACTCAGAATATGCAGCACAAGCAGCCCAAGAGCCAGCCACTGGAAGAGCCTCGCAGACATATTTGTGTAAGAATGGACGGAATGGTCTTCATCCCCAGTGAGAGAGCCCCCCTGCTCAGCTGCTAACATAATACAGTTGGTACCAGGGCCCACACGATTTGCAGTGACTCATGTTCAGGATATCAAGTCATCCTTTGGGCTGCTGATTCCTGACTCAATTGAGAAAATTATTCTGAAAATGACCAATATTGAGGGGAGACATGTTTTTGATGACCAGTGGACAGAGATAGCCATCATGCATCTGCATGCCTACTTTGGCATCCTCATCCTTGCTGGTGTCTACAAGTCAAGAGGGGAGTTGACTTAAAGTCTATGGGATGCTGAGACAGGAAGAGCAATTTTTTAAGCCACAATGTCTCTGAAGAGCTTCCATGCAATCTCAAGGATCATCAGATTTGACAACCGGGAATCAAGACCTGTTAGACGGCGGGGGGACAGATTTGCAGCAATTCACACTGTGTGGGACCACTGGGTGGACCAGCTTCCCCACCTTTACAACCCTGGGCCCAATGTGGACGAACGGCTTGTGGGGTTTAGAAGCCGCTCCCCTTTCAGGCAGTATATGCCCTCAAAACCAGTAAGGTACGGCATAAAAATCTGGGCGGTCTGTGATGCTGTTTTTTCTTATGCATTGAACATGCAAATTTATACAGGAAACCAGAAGAGGGCTCTAAAAAAAAAACGGGGCGGGAACCTGAGTGGTGCTGTTTGGGTTCCCCCAAGCCACTGAGGAACACATTTCCCTCGTGGCCAAAAACCTTTACCTGTGACAAATTCTTAAACCTTTTTACAACCTGGGACAGGAGTTTCCTCAAAAAAAGGGCAAACCCAAGGGTGGAAAACCCAAAAAAAAAATTAGGACGGGAGCTTCCACTTGGGGGTTCAATTGGAAGAAAAGGGCCAGCCTTTTCCCCCAAAAAATTTTTTAAAAATGTTCGGGCCCAACACTGCCCTGGAATCTTCATCCCAAAAAAGGAAAAAATTGGTGCTCATGAGCCCTTAACAGGGATGGGGCAATAAACCAGGGGGCCCGAAAGGGCCAGGGGTCATACTTGACCTACAATGCCCCCAAAAAGGAGGGGGAAAAACCCTTTTAACCCCTTTTTGGCCTGCAAACAGCTGTCAAAGAAAAAAGGCTACAGTCCCCATTTTTATTTTTACTCTGGTTTGTCTCAGCCACAATCCATTTGCAATTTTTGGATGGCAATCAACCCAGACTGGAACCAGAGGAAGCTCCAAAAAAGGTGACTTTTCCTTGAGAAGCTAGGCAAGTCACTGGTGACACCGTGCATCCAAGGAGACAACATGTGCCCAGGACCCTGGCTTCTCTAGACACAATTAGGATAATGGCAGAGACTCCAGCTGTCCCACCTGCATGGTGCTTCACCAACACTGTTTACAGTGGGGGTGGGAGGCTGCTGACCTCGACTGGGGACATTATTGGGCGGTGGAAGGAGTACTTTGAGGATCTCCTCAATCCTGCCATCACGCATTCCCTGGTGGAAAAAAAAAAGAGTGGGGACTGGGGTTTTAGACTTTTCATCACCCAGGCTGAAGTCACCATGGGGGGTTTCAAAAAGCTATGCGGTGGCAAGGGCTTCGGGGGGTGGATGTGATCTGCCCTGAGTACCTCAAAGCCCTGGGGGAAATTTTTTATGGGGCTGTCATGGTTGACACAACCTCTTCAACATTGCGTGGCGGTCGGGGGACAGTGCCTCTGCACTGGCAGGCTGGGGTGTGGGTCCCCCTTCATAAGAAGGGTGAACGGAGGGTGTGTTCCAACTACAGGGGGATCACACTCCTCAGCCGCTCTTGTAAGGCCTACGCCAGGGTATTGGAGAGGAGAGTCCGGCCGATAGTCGAACCTCGGCTTCAGGAGGAGCAGTGTGGTTTTCGTCCCAGCGGGGGAACACTGGACCAGCTCTATACCTCTACAGGGTACTCGAGGGTTCATGGGAGTTTCCCAAAACCGGTCTACATGTGTTTTTGGGGGGACCTAGAGAAGGCATTCGACTGTGTCCCCCCGGGGGCCCTGTGGGGAGTGCTCCAGGAGTATGGAATCGGGGGCCCTTTATTACGGGCCATCCGGTCTCTGTACAAGCGGAGCAGGAGTTTGGTCCGCATTGCTGGCACTAAGTCGGACCTGTTCCTGGTGCATGCTGGACTCCGGCAGGGCTGCCCTTTGTCACTGGTCCTGTTCATAACTTTTATGTACAGGATTTTTAGGCGCAGCCAAGGGCCAGAGGGGGTCTGGTTTGGGAACCAGTGGATTTCATCTCTTCTTTTTGCAGATGACGTGGTCCTGCTGGCCCCCTCTAGCCAAGACCTACAGCATGCGCTGGGGCGGTTCACAGCCGAGTGTGAAACGGCTGGGATGAAGATCAGCTCCTCTAAGTCCGAGGCTATGGTTCTCGACCGGAAAAGGGTGGCTTGTCCTCTTCAGGTTGGAGGGGAGTTCCTGCCTCAGGTAGAGGAGTTCAAGTATCTCAGGGTCTTGTCCATGAGTGAGGGAAGAATGGAGCGGGAGATCGACAGACGGATCGGTGCAGCTGTCGCAGAAATGGGGGCACTGTACCGGTCCGTTGTGGTGAAGAGAGAGCTGAGCCGAAAAGCGAAGCTCTCGAATTACCGGTTGGTCTACGTTCCTACCCTCACCTATGACCATGAACTCTGGGTCATGACCGAAAGAACGAGATCCCGGATACAAGCGGCTGAAATAAGCTTCCTCCGTAGGGTGGCCGGGCACTCCCTTAGAGATAGGGTGAGGAGCTCGGCCATCCGGGAGGGGCTCGGTAGTAGAGCCGCTTCTCCTCCGCATCATAGCACTGAAACAGCTCTGCTAAAAGTCACTAATGATATTCTTATTGCCTCAGATAATGGACTTGTGTCTGTACTGGTTCTGTTAGATCTAAGTGCTGCATTTGATACAGTCGATCATAATATTCTCCTAGAAAGGCTGGAATATGCTGTAGGGATCAGGGGAACAGCGCTAGGCTGGTTTAAATCTTATTTGTCTGACAGATTTCAGTTTGTTCATGTAAATGATAAATCATCTTTAAACTCCAGGGTTAATTGTGGAGTACCACAGGGTTCAGTACTTGGGCCAATTCTCTTTACTATATATATGCTTCCAATCGGTAAAAATTATCAGGCAGCATAGAATAAATTTCACTGTTACGCTGATGACACTCAGCTTTACTTATCCATAAATCCTGATGAGCCCAACCAGTTA
Organism: Crenichthys baileyi; assembly: GCA_036173005.1. Classification (NCBI taxonomy): domain Eukaryota; kingdom Metazoa; phylum Chordata; class Actinopteri; order Cyprinodontiformes; family Goodeidae; genus Crenichthys; species Crenichthys baileyi. The sequence continues at coordinate 6,997 of JAHHUM010000153.1, read as the reverse complement.
GATAGACTACAAGCATGTCTTGAAGACATAAAAACTTGGATGACTTTAAATTTTCTGCTTCTAAATTCAGACAAGACAGAAGTTGTCGTCTTTGGACCGGAGTCTTTAAAAAAGAAATTGCTTAGTCAATCACTTAACCTAGATGGCATTAAATTGACCTCCGATAATAAGTAAAAAACCTTGGTGTTATTTTTTGACCAGGGGCATGTCATTTAAATCCATATTAAACAGGTTTCTAGGGGGTCCTTCTTTCACCAAGAACATTGCCAAATTAGAAAATATCCTGTCCAGGATTGATGCTGAAAAACTAGTCCATGCATTGTTACTTCAAGCTGGACTATTGTAATTCTTTACTATCAGGATGTCCACAAAATGCAGTTAAAAGCCTTCAGCTGAATCAAAATGCTGCAGCAAGAGTTCTGATGAAAATTAAAAAGAGAGATCATATTTCTCCTACTTTAGCTTCCTTTCATTGGCTCCCTGTTAAATCCAGAATAGAATTTTAAAATTTTCCTCCTCACATATAAAGCCCTTAATGATCTAGCTCCATCATACATCAGAGATCTGATTGTTCCATATATTCCTAACAGAGCACTTCGTTCTCAGATTGCGGTTTACTGGTGGTTTTCCTAGAGTCTCTAGAAGTAGAATGGGAGGCAGATCCTTTAGTTATCAAGCTCCTCTCCTTTGGGGAACCAGCTCCCAGTTTTTTAGTCTGTGAGGCGGACACCCTTGTCTACTTTTAAGGCTAGGCTTAAAACTTTCCTTTTTGATAAAGCTTATAGTTAACAGTGGCTTAGGTTATCCTGAGCTATCTTCCTTATTTTAGCTCCGTCTTCTTCTCCCCCTTGTTGGATGGAGTAAGGGGGAGTCAGGTTTTTAGCCTAAACCGGCTCAGTTACGGTTGAGGTGCAAAAACACACCCTCCATTTCTGCTACCTGTATGACCCCCTCTCTTTTCCAATGGTTATGGTCAATCTGACAGAGAGAGGTATCCCAATCATTGTGGTTTTTAGTATAACAATGGCCATCAGTGGGCTCTCAATGGACAAACTGTCTACTTTTAAGGCTAGGCTTAAAACTTTCCTTTTTGATGAAGCTTATAGTTAGAGTGGCTTAGGTTATCCTGAGCTATCTCTGTAGTTATGCTGCTATAGGCTTAGGCTGCTGGAGGACATAATGACCACTTTCACCCTCTTCGCTACTTTCTCACACTACTCTTCAATTTTGTATTATTTGCTGTTATTTCAGCTTTTAACTTTGTTCTCTCTCTTTTCTCTTCCTAGAAGCTACACCTGGCCTGACTCTGTGTCTACTTGTAACACCTTTCTGGAGAGGGGCATCGTCCAAGCTTCTGCTGGCAACAACTTAATGCTCACCCTCTACCGATGATCCACATGGTCCTGTCTTTCAGTGTTTAATCCTTTCCCTCTCCTAGACATAGCTACTGACTGAGCTTTTACTGTAACTAACTATGTGCTCTCTTCAGACTCTAAACTTGAAAACTGGCTCAGAGTTTATCTGTTCCTTCTTTCTAGGTGAAACGACTAAAGGAGCTACATCCATTAACATTTGCCTTTTCCTTCCCATAGAAAGTACTCCTGGATCAGTGCTTCTTTGTTCTCTTTGTGTCTCTGCTCTGTTCTCTCTAACCCCCAGTCGGTCGTGGCAGATGGCCGCTCACACTGAGCCTGGTTCTGCTGGAGGTTTCTTCCTGTTAAAAGGGAGTTTTTCCTCTCCACTGTCGCTACATGCAAGCTCAGTATGAGGGATTGCTGGAAAGTCAACGCCAGTGACTGTCCACTGTCTCTACATGTTCATCCGGGAGGAGTGAATGCTGCAAGTCACTGACTGGATGCAATCTGCTGGGTTTCCTTTCCTTAGATAGAAAAACTTTTTATCCAATTTGAATAAATAACAGAATCTGGCTGCACTGTTCAAGGATTAAGATTAATTGGAATGTATGTACCTGACTTTTGTGAAGTGCCTTGAGACGACGTGTTGTGAATTGGCGCTATATAAATAAACTGAATTGAATTGAATTGAATCAAGAGGAGCCAGTTGAGGTGGCTCGGGCATCTATATCGCATGCCTCCTGGACGCCTTCCTCGGGAGGTGTTCCAGGCACGTCCCACCGGGAGGAGGCCCAGGGGATGGCTGGCCCAGGACATGCTGGAGGGACTATGTCTCTCGGCTTGCCTGGGAATGCCTTGGGCTCCCCCCGGAGGAGCTGGAGGAGGTGTCTGGGAGAGGGACATCTGGGCGTCTCTGCTGAGTTTGCTGCCCCCGCGACCCGGTCCCGGATAAGGCGGAAGACGACGGGTACGAGCACGATAATAACATAAATGAATATAAAAATACATAAATAAATGGATGAATAAAAGTAAACTAAATTGTACTTCATTATTATTTTTTGTCTTATTTCTATTTTAGTTGAGTTGTCATTGCAAAGTGCGAGCAAACTCTCAGCAAAATTAGCAAAAATTCCAGAAACATGGATAATGACAAGACAGGTTAGTGTTGTTTTTTCCGAAGAATAGTTTCATGCTGTAATGAGGTGCTTTCTAAATGCCAGTGACTGCATTAACCTGAATGAAAATATGCCTAGAAATTATGTATTTGGTCTTCAAAATCTTCTAAACTTTCTTCAGTCTTCAGTCTTTGCTAACAAGGAGATTTTCTTGCCTTTGTTTTTGTTCTTCTTGTCTTTCCGAGAATGCTGGACCCACACATGCATTAATCAATGCTAAACAATGCTCACTGAATGGACGATCATCATTAAAATGTAACTATGGCTTCTGTGTCATTGCAAATCAGATCAACCTGCTGCCAAAGACTGCCCCTGAATTTGATGAATATGTTTCTGCAACACTTGCAGGAAACATGGATTCACATTGAAAGCTTGCGCCAGAGACAATAACAAATGGCAAAGCACAGTGGTACAGCCTGACATTTACTAATAATAATAATTCAAAGTGATCTTATGTCAAACACTGCAGAATTCGGTCTTGATGCAGTGAAGAATGCTCTAAATCATGACATTAAGGTAATTTATTCAAAATGGCTAAACATCAAATGTGATGTGAGTGCATTAATTCCTTTTCTATTCAATCTATTGCTGTTAAAAAAAACAACATTTGACTGTTCCTACCTGTAATGAACAGTATTCCCCTGCTGACCCAGTTAGAGATACAAGTTCAAACACTAGCCATACCAATACACTCTGTTTGGCTTCCCAGAAGAAGAACCAAAAACACTGAAATGTGAAAATGAAATCGCTCTTTTGTAAGGCAAGCAATCTGCGAGGGAGATTTCTACAAAAAGAAATGGGAAATCCTACAATAGTGGCTACAGGAACATATTTTTGTCTTCTCCACCAGGTTTCAGTAGAAAAACTGGATCCAGGATTGAGGTGGTAGTCAAAGAAATCACTGGACTGCAGGTGCAGTCAAATGCAAACGCAGCAACTGTCTCAATTTGCCTATGAAATTGTTGATCCCAATGACATTCAAATTGGTGAGGCAGTTGTGAATGAGGAAAACCTTGCCTTTGGATGCAGCTTCATTGACATCTGAACATGTGAATGAAGTAGAATGTTTCCCTGGGGGTCCTTGTCAAGGTCCAAAAGGGTTGGAGCTCCAAAAATAATTCTCTGGCTGGTGGAATGACAGAGGATTACTTTGGTCATATAACAAAAGCTCTTCAGGATCAGTGGTTCGTATGCATCATTCTACAAGAAGAACCTTTTGGAAGTGCGAAAACTGTCATATCAAAAATGAAAAACAGTTTCAGATTGTGTTCCAGTGAATAACTGTGTGAAGCAAATGTTGGAGGAGGACCAAGGAATAGATCTGCTAGGACTCAACTGCAACGATGGAATCACTGGAGCAGCCAGGACAGCCCTAAAAAAGATAGGTTCAAAAAGGGTCTAGCATATCTAGAACAGCTGCTAAAGATGGCTATAATACATCCCTGGTGCTTGCCTCCTTTAAAGTCTTTTCCTTTTAAGGTCGTAAGCCTGCATGGTGGAATAGTTGTTAGCATTGTTGTCTTACAACAAAGTTTGCATCTGCCTTTTATTCCCTCCTTATGTCTACTTTGTTTTTAGATATTTTAGAAGTCATGTCCACAGTACCTGAAACACAATCAGGTCACCGCAATAATATATGCTTATGTTTACTTCAAATGTAAAGCTGAAAGAGATATAAAGGTATTGTGGGCATATCACAGAAATTAAAAGGTGGAGGAAATTATATATTCATTTTTAATTGTTTACATGTGATGAGAGGTAAATATCTTCACTTCCATTTATCTAACATACACACGGTTTTATTTGCCAAACCTTATGTTACCTTCGGGTCTTTTTAACAATGTGTTCGAACATGTTTATTTTTGTGAGCTAGGGGTTCATTTCCCTGTTTTTGTAACATCAGCCTATGTTCGCTTGCAGCATACAAATTTCCCAAGAACCGAGGTCTCTGATGCTCCCACTCAAATGTTTGATATTAGCATCCTTTGAAAAGCAGCCTTTTCTTTCTAGTGTATTTCAGAGGTTGCAAACAGTTTCCACTTAATTACCATGCTTGCTTTCCTAGAGGGAGGAGAGATATTTAAAGAGAGATCTGACAAAAATTATTGCAACAATTATTTTTGTAAAATAATATTTAAGGAAAAGCTATTTGCTACATTGGAAATCATAAGGTAATGTATAATATATATTACATTTCATCATAAATATGCACATTAGGGTCAAATCTTAAGGTTAAAATACAGTTAAAAATAGCGCTCCATTTTGAGGTTGTACTTTAGTTTACAATAAAAGGATTACAAGAAAGGATAAATCAGTTCCTTGATAAATTCAATTTAAGCTAAAAGGAGCATGTTAAAGTTGATAATCTCATGCTGTATGATGTTACTGATTCTGATTATTTTGTCATGATTTGTGGGTGTTTTTGGTTTCTTCTAACCTATCTAATCTGTCTCCTTGCTTGACCTGATTCACGCTCCATAAATACACTTCTGTTCTGTTCATTCCTCACGGAAACATTTTCAGATCATGTCACCTTGATTTTTCGGATCATGTCTCCCTGTGTTACGGACCATGCTTTGACTGTCTTGCCTGCCCGTTTATTGTTTTGTTCCTGCCTCCTCTTTTGAGTGAGTTTTTGTTCTTTTCTAAAGATTAAATCTTTTCACGTACCATCATCCTGCCTGCTTGTCTGCATTCTGGGGTCCTCCATTGCACTATATCTAACATATTTGTCTTTCGGTGTGTTCACCAAGGTGTTATGCCAATTCACGGTTCAATAAAGGCAAAGTGAACCATCAGTTTTGGAGTAGACCATCTTTCAACCGTGGACGCTACAGATTACACAGCTTTTTTTTTACATAAATTATTTTGAAGCTACTTTTTTGTAATGTTTAAACTATAGTATCATTTCACATTAATTGGTAAAAATTTACCTGTTTGGAAAACCAACTGGAGCCTTCCATCATGGAGTTTGTATTTACTCTCATATTGCTGAGTAAGAAAACATGTATATATAGTACATTATTCTCTTTTTTTAAAATTACTTTGGGTTTGAGCGAGTCAGCTTGTTTTGTCTCACTCAAGACCTTGTAATGAAAGTTGCATGTTCATAACAAGGCCTCCACACCATACTATGAAAAGCTAAATTCAAGCTAACCTAAGTTATTATAAGGATAACATTTATTTACAGTTCAATTAATATTTTTGTGTGCTTACTAAAAAAGGATTTCAGAGTTTCATAGAGAAAGAACTCCCTTTACTGATCTAAACACATTTTGACTGCTGCCTGCACATGGAGCAATGGGGGAAGGCAGACTGTGCTGCTATCATGATACTGACTCAGCATGCTTTGGAATCTATTCGATTTGTGGATATTCTTTGCTTTTACCGTGTCTGGTATGAATAATTAGTAATTATAAGAAAACAATGATATCAAATGTATTGAGGCCACTGTACTGCAAATTGCTATAGATGATTTAAAATCTATACGATCTAGATTAACCAGAATTTTTTGTCAATCAATGGGTTATTGTGTATCAGTTATTTAGACAATAGCTTGTACTTTAAAAATTGTAGGACCTTAAGGTCCTTTGCTCTTTATACTGGCTGTTTCCCTGGTTGCAACCAAAGCATTTTTTGTCAAAATCAACCTATGCTACAATACGATCACTTCATCACCTTAAAGAACAGTAAAGAGCCATAAAAATACCCCAATAATTTAATTTAGGCAAGGTCTTGAGTACAAATATTGATGGCAAAATTAAAGTTAAACTCAAACCATTTTAAGGTTTTTCACATCAAAACCAGAAACAATCTCTGATCCTTTAAAGAACAAGGAGCAACATTTTTTACATGTCTTTAAAAAACAGGTAAAATACACAGAAGGTTTGCAAGAAACCCTGAACACATCTTTACTGGTGTCACAAGAATTACAAGTTTGGGAAGCAGCCTGATGCTACTAATCAAGAGCACTGATCATAAGCAAGTGTGAGTAGCTCTATAAAAGCTAACGTTTTCACAGAGGCCTCCTCTAGAGAGTTCAGCTGTGTGTGTTAAGTAAATCCCAAGGAGGAAAGAGGAATGAGAAGGAAAACACACCACATTGAGAATATTCAAGTCAGTGGCCAATATCCCCCATAGTCGCTATCTTAGCATATTCACCCCAAGGTCAGCCTGTGCAGTGTTCAGATAAATTACAAACCCCCAAAGAGACACAGCTCAGAGTCTTCAGGCCTTAGCTGGTGTGTTAGGTCATGACAGTACAAGCATGGAAGGATGATGTGTTTGGAAGAGTTGCCAGGTTAAAAAAGGCAAACATGGCTCCACACACAAGGTTTGCAAAGGTGTGTGAATGAACCACAAGACAGAAGTGGAGAGGTTTAGTTCCATAATGCACAGTAGCAAATTTGATCAAAAGAAAAGTAATAACCTTACACCAACTGTCAAGCAATGGAGTTGGGGGGAATG